>QANT01001059.1:0-26825 GCA_003254885.1 Purshia tridentata
AATAAAATACCTATTTGGTCTCACAAAAACACTCAGCTCAAAGGCTGCTCAAAACATACCAAAAATGTGAGCGGCACCAAAGAATGAAGGGCTGCCCGTACCTTGTAGCAGCAACCATACACGCACACCCACACCGTTCCACATGGCAGCCAATAATAGGCTCAAGTCCTAACCAACTTTCAGAACAACTCATAGCCGAATATGCCAAAGGGAATCTGAAGATTCGTGTGGGAGAGGGGCTGAGTTGTTTTGGGAAAGTTTCCATTTTCAGAAAAAAGATTTAGGGAAGATGATGAATAGTGCAAAATGAAAACCCATTAAAGACTGATGTAGGCTGGAGAATAAATGAGTAGAGTAAAGGCCCAATCAAAAGAAGTCAGAAAATTAGACAAGTGCAGATACCCATTTAGGAGTGTGACCCACATAAGAGACCCTCACGTGGGATCACTTAATATTCACAACATAGTATCTGCAGTTCCCGTGCCAGAAAAGTGTAGTGAATGATATGTCATAGACTAGTCAAAACATGCACTACTCTGTGAAAAACTGATGTTGCGTGAAATGCATGGTATGGGTATTACCTTAGGCATGAGGGATGTAGGACCAGCTGTGTAGACTTCATTGCAAACTCAAATGTTCCTAACTTAGTCTAGAGCTTGTGTGAGATTCAAATCTAAAATAATTACAAGCTGCTTTGTCAAGGAAATTGCCAATACAAAACTTGAAACTAACACATAATATACAATTTCTTTGGTCCAATCAATCTCTCCATCAATATGAGCCATGACCTCATCATCTTCAATGTTTG
Organism: Purshia tridentata; assembly: GCA_003254885.1. Classification (NCBI taxonomy): domain Eukaryota; kingdom Viridiplantae; phylum Streptophyta; class Magnoliopsida; order Rosales; family Rosaceae; genus Purshia; species Purshia tridentata. Next base: position 809 of record QANT01001059.1, read on the forward strand.
ATTGGCTCAACTCTTCTAAAAGGATATTCACAGGCATTTGTGCTTGCAGCGTCGAGGCTAACTTAGATAACGCATTTGCCAGTGAGTTATGAGCCCTTGAAACTTGTTCAACTTGAACTTCATCGAAGTACTTGATTTGACACTTTGTTTTCTCCAAATATTTCACCATGTTAGCCTCCTTTGCCTTATACTCCATATTGATTTGATTTACTATCAATTGTGGATCGCTCTAGGCCTTAACCTTCTTGACCCCCATTGCTCGAGCCAATCTTAAACTTGCCATTAATGCTTCATGTTCTGATACATTATTGGTAGTGTCAAAATTGAACTTTAAGCATATGGAAATTGCTGACCTTCAGGGGAGATTAATAACAAACCCGCCCCTCCTCCAATTTGGTTCGAGGATCCATCAACCTTCAAGATCCATGATTTGTCATTCTGTTGGCTCGACATATCCATTGGTGTAAGTTCTGCTATGAAATCTGCCACCACTTATCCTTTGACGGAAGCTTCGGGCATATAACCAATCTCAAATTGACTGAGTTCAATGGACCATTTCATTAGTTGACTCAAAGCTTCAGGTTTATAAATAACTTGCTGCAAAGGTTGATCTATTAATACCGTGATGCTATGAGCCTGAAAGTAAGGTCTTCACTTCCTTGAAGTCATAATCAAGGCTAGAGCAAGTTTTTCCAACGATTCATACCTTGATTCCACTCCTTGGAGAGTCTTACTGACAAAGTGTATAGGTTGCTGTCTTTCTTCTCTACTCTTAGGGCATTTTCATAACATTTGCGAGATTGTAGTTGGTCCCCACGAACCATACTTTCATCCAAAGGGGTCGGGAACTTCACCATGAGGCAGTAAGTTGAAGTGCTAGCCCAAAGTACATTCAAACTGGGTTGTCCGAGAATGGCATTATAAGTGGTTGGAACATCAACCATGATGAAATCCACCATCACCATTTTGGTGCATGGCTTATCTCCTAAAGTTACTAGCAATGTGATACTTCCCAACGAAATTGCTTTATCTCGTGCAAAGCCTCTTAAAGTTGTTGAAGGTCTCAATTTATCTATCGAAACCTTCATTATGTATTCTAATAGATCACATCTGCTGAACTTCCTCGATTGATGAAGATCCTCTTCACCCTCTTGTTTGCAATGACTGTGGTTATTACTAAGGCATCATTATATGGAAAATGTACTCCTCAAGTATCTTGTTCTCCAAAACTCACTGAGTTCAATTCTTTGTTTCCAACTAACATTACCTCTTATTCATATAGTTTGAGCTGTGCTTTTTTCATGTATTTCTCTCAACCATTACCAGATTCTCCCCCACTATGTTCGCTTCCATGTATAAACTGGATGATCTCTCCATCCAAGCGTCACGATGATGTTGGCCTAATAGGCTGGGAATTCTCTTGTGTTGACCTTGGATAATCTCTGATGTAGTGTTTCAATTGGTCTCTTCTAATTAAAGCTTGAATCTGTTCTTTCAATTCGAAATAATCATCAGTATTATAACCATGATCATGCTGAAATCTATAATATTTATCTTTTGACCTTTTGGTTGGATCAGTGGTCATTCTCTGAGGTTTTTGGAGGAGTTGAAAGTTTGATATCTCCATCAAAATTTGCAATCTTAGGGCTCGGAGAGGAGTTTAAAATTATACCTACTTACTAATCCTTTCAAACATCCTTCCTTCACTCCCGAACCTCTCCTATCACTTTTGTGACCCTCATCATCCTTTCCTTTCCTTTTGTCCTTGTTAACAGAGGTCACTGTTTTATCTCCCGAACCTGAAGCCTTGGAATTTGCTTGTTGAACCTTCATTAGTTCATCTGCATTCATATGCTTCTTCACCTTTTTATTAATTCTTGCCAGTTCGTCCATTCTAAACAAGTAGCTGAACTAAGTGGGTTTGAGCCCATTCACCAAGGCTTGGATTAAGGAGTCCTCGTGTACTCCTTCCACTTCCAAAGCTTCAACATTAAATATTTGCAAATACTTACGAAGTGGTTCAGTTTCGCCTTGCCTGACAAATAGCAAATGGCTCGAACCATGTTTTGTCTTCTTGCTTCCAATGAATTGGGCTTCAAAGTGTTAAACAACCCAAAATACACAAAAAACATACAACGAGAAACCCTCCTAACACCATAGCCAGTAGCATCCTCACCAGTTGCCACGTAGGAATACTGGCAGGAACACTAGCATTGGTGTTTGCCACTGGTATGTATAGTATCGGGACGGTTGGGGTAAACCATGGGATGAGTTTGGGAGAGCGTAGTCGTTTTTGGGAGTGGTCGGGGTCAGTGGTTTAGGGGGCCTCGTTCTGCCCAAATCGAGCAATGGTGGCGATGGAGTCGTTGGAGTCGGACTGGGCAGCGGTGACGTGGGACGGGCAATGTAGGCACTATGGGACTGGGAATTGGAGTGGCGGGAAGTGAGGATAATGATTCTTTAGCTGTGGGAGTGGGTAAGGCTGTCAGAGTAGGTGTGGGAGTGGTCGGAGTAGTTGGATTTGCGGTTGGTGGTTGTTGATTGTTTTCTTAGAACAAAATTATTAAACATTTATTCCAGTATATTCGTAAGTGCACGAATTGCAGAGTAGTAAGGGGTGCAAAGTATGAGGTTGATCCCACAGGAAATGGATATAATACCAATAAACCAACTCAACTTAACACATTAGAAACACTAACACACGCACATGGATAGGGGATTTTGGATTAGGTAGAAAAAAACAAATACACACACGCACCCTTTCATGGCATTGTGAAGCATCAGAATCTACCATCTAACAACAGAAGAATGAGTATGGTAACATGCAATTTTAAAAGACTACGGACACAAAATTTGCCTACCAAAAGCTTTGGCTATTTCTTTTGGTGTTAAACCCTCCTTATAACAGGACCCACCCCGAATTCCACCCTGGAACCCGGACAGAAGAATGAGTATGGTAACATGCAATTTTAAAAAACTACGGACACAAAATTTGCCTACCAAAAGCTTTGGCTATTTCTTTTGGTGTTATACCCTCCTTATACATATACTAGGAGTCTCTTAAACCTGTCCTAGCAAGTTAACTTGCATATTCCTAGACAAGCTAGGCCAATCACTCATGCAAAAGTCATTAGGATTTGTGAAGATGACAAACACATAGATCATATATCCACCGTAATGTACACTACGCCATCTATGAATACTATTATCACAACCAATTCTTAATTGATTGCTTGTTACTTCTAAAAGTGTCATCCTTTTGAGCTTATTCAATTATATAATAATCATTAGATGCTTCATCCCTAAGGTAGCTAATCTTAAAAGAATCTACGCCTAATGTCATTCTAACAGATAAAAGGATTTTATGCAAGTACCATAATCATGAATTACAAAAACCATAAATAAACATTGATCGCATGTTAGAGGCTTCATCATAAACTCAAGAACGCATAAAAGTAATTAAGACATGAATATGAAATTAAAAGGATAAAATAAATATATAAACTGCCAATCCATGTTCACAATCTTAATTAATAACTTAAAATAACTTGAAAGCATGAAAAAGAAAGAAGAAAATCATAAGAAGGTCACTCCAAAGCAAGATCGTGTACGGCTAGGCTAGGGGGCCTCCTTGTTGTCAGCAAGGCTTGGGTAGCTCTTTTTTCGAGGCTTACAATACTACCTCTTGACTTGGCAACTTGTGGCACTACCCTCTTTTTCTCTTTCGAGGCTTACAAACATATGAATTATAATTAGGGTTTTAGGGTTGAGGAGGCAAGGTTTCCTTGACCCTCAAGAATAGGGTTTGTGGCTCGTAATAACATTTATTACGCTTAATAAGTTTTGCGGCACCGTTATAAATATTATTATGAGCACTAGGGTTGCGGCTGCGTAATAATAATTATTACGGGCTTAGGGTTTCATAAGCGTAATAAAATTTCATACGGCCCATAACTTCGTAGCCGTAATAAACATTGTTACGGCTCATAAAATTTCTTGCTTGATTGTCTTGAGGTCCAAACACTTGTAGAAGCTTCTAGAATCCTAGTCCAGCTTGGATTATGTTTTTCTAGTCCAACTAAGATTTCTCATTTTTGGCCCTAAAAATTGAAGGTTTTCTTGTTTTGGCTAGGATTCCTTGTTTGATAGGTTTCAACTTTCCTAGTTCCATCAGGATTTCTTCAGTTTTTTTAGTTTACTCAAGAATTGTCCAATTTTGCCTCTTTTGGCTTCTTTCTTCATCATTGCTTCATTTAACCAACAAAAACACAAAACTAAAGCAAAAGACACGAAAACGTTGAGTTCTTGCATTCTAGGTTAAGGAGTTAGTATTCAAAAGTAGTGTAAATTAAGCACTCAACCGTGGTGGCAATGGAGTCGTTAGAGTCGGATTAGGCAGTGGTGACGTGGTACTAGGCAATGTGAGAGTAGGAGTGGTAGGTAGGTAGGATAGTAGAGTTGTCGCTATCGGAATGGGAGTGGGGAAGGCTGTGCTTGAGAGAGCCAAAAGCACAAACAAAAGAAACTTCATGCTTGAGAAAGTTTGAGAGAGTTTGAGTGTGAGTAACAAAGGTTCTTGTCACATTTTATAGATGAAAATGGAATGAAAACGGCCTTTTAGGAGAATAGTACTCATGTTGTCAGCATCTTTCTCACATAAATGCAGATTTTGAAGTTTTGAATAGTTGAACATTTGAATGGAGTTATTAAATTATGTAGTATATGTACTAAACTTTCTTCATCTTTAATAAGTTCCATGAGAATAGGAAAACATAGCTGGTCTTAGTATGGATATAAATTAATTAAAAAGTCAGACTAGATCACATCACTCACGTGATTAAAAAATATCCACAAATATTTTGGGTTTTGATCAAAACAGCAACCCTCACATGACTAGGCTATGCTATAAAGACTTTACTTAAAAATGGAAACAGACTGATGATTTCGGCAAGTTGAATAAAGCTGGATACAGCTCCTAGAGGCAATTTGCTAAACCATACTCGAGCGCTTCCCTTCAAAGTTGTTACAAATGCCCTGCACATTATTTGTGAACAGAATGTCTCTAACTGATCCTTCGGATCTGTATGACCATCATAGAGTTTAGTTGAAGGAAGTTTTAGCCTTATTGGCATAGGGTAGGCTTGAATTTTCCCTACTAATGAGCTTCGAAGATCGATTGAAAGAGGAGGAGAGGATGGCAAAAGAATGCCATTTGACCATTTCTCAACTTCATCCGGTTTTTGCTCTGGTTAATTTTGCCAAGGGGTCTTCCCTTCATGATGCATTCGGTTGATTCTTTGAACTACTTGTTGTAGTTCTGCAATTAAAGTTCTTAATGTTTCTTGTATTGCTTCAAATTGTTGATTCCAAGGTAGATTATCCTAATCAGGACGTGGCACCTCGTCGTGCACAGTATTCCGAGTAGTCACCATTAGTAAATTTATTTCGTTCCCATAGACAGTGCCAACTGATGAGCCTCTGAAACTATGTTGGAGAATTCCTTGATTTGATTGAGTCGATGAATCTTGTAAAAGAATAAAGGTCACTCTTCGGTGTATCAATTAGTCTATCTTCTTTAATTTAAGAGTGTAACTCTTTTAGATTTGAGTCATTACCTAGCTATCTTTATTTGTATGTATTTATAGTTGTAACTTTCTATCTTATCTGTTAATTCTTGGGATAAAGCTTTGCGTGATAAAAAGTAACTTCTTTGCCACCAACTGCCGAAGCAGTTAATTGTTGATGTCATCTCATGAGCCTACTGATGGTTAATCAGTTCTTTTCCGTACCCATTGGTAGTTTAGAAGATAAGAAATGGTTTAATCTTATCTTCTCTTAAAAATTCATGGGTTTTATAGACAATTGGGCTCATTTTCAGGCTAATTAACTATCCGAGTCTCAAGGCCCATCAAGTATATGTCAATACACTTAATAAATTAAATATGTATGTTGTTGCTTTTAGCCTCAAGCAATGTACAAATTTGTGCATTTGGCCATAGACAATAACTAAAATCTTGCTTTTAGCCTTTAGCAATGTACATGCTCTTAAAGGGCCTTTGGTACACCATCAAGTCCATAGCATTTACACATTTTTTATTAAATATATAAAATTTTTATATAAATCATAAAATAATCCAGTTTGGGCCAGTTTGGTTTGGCTTAAGAAGGTGTGAAAACCAGTCTGGTCCGGTGTGGTTTCCGGTGTTGACTTTTTTTGCTCAACATAGTTTTTCAATTTTTGACTAGTGCGGTCCGACCAATTTTTTCAGTGCACAGTTTAAATGCCCACTCCTATAAGAAAGTTGACAAAAACAATTTCAAATAAAGAAGCAATTAAAAGGATATTTTTTACTAGAAAGCAACAGCAAAGCCTCCACTATAGATCACAAAAGCATCTCTGAGTAATGAAAAAGTGATGAATGAAGTCAAAAGTAGTTTCAATCGTTGAGGTGAAACAATGTCACATGCCAACAAAGAAGATTCCATTTCTTGGGCAACCATGATGGAATAGGAAATTTGAGCATGTGACCATAAGCATATTCACTAGGTGACTGTGCACTATGCACTACTCATTTTGCTTACCATGTCGGATTACACGATGGACCAAGCTGTCAAATATTTCCATTAGTATGACTGGAGTAAAAAAAAAAAAAAGTGAATTAAAAGGGGCTTTTGTGCCAAAAGTATGTAACAAATTCTATACTTAAACAAAGGAATTCAAGGTGTACAAAACAAATTGTGAATTGGGTTTGGCTTAGTTTGAACCACCAAGTTTCAAACTCTCCCCCTGTAATAAAAAAAGTATACCAAAAAAATAGATTAAAAGAAAAAAGGTTGTTCAAAACAAAATCATTACATTTATGGCCACTAATTTGAGAAGTTTGAAAAAAAAAAAATTCTATGCAAAAATGGCATAAGTGGGATCATGTTACGCGTTTTACACATGATGACTATATGTCAAAGTAGAATATTTGCAGAAATCGAAATTCTTCTAAAATAAAAAATTACTAGAAAATTGGTCAACTCTAGATTTGATTGTTTTATGGGGCTCAAAATAACAAACAAATTTGGTTTTCTCATTTTTATGTTCCTAAAGAATATCCTTGTGAAGTCAGAATGCCTATCTATAATGGGTCAACCCTAAGGCACCGAGGTCTCCTAGTTGATTTGCCTAGGGTGCAAACATTCAAACCTTTTTAGATTTCTTGATTTGTTTAGGATTATTGCACGTCAATTTTGATTGATGATGAAATGGACGAGGACCTACTTTAGGCTTGGATATATGGGCCAAATAAGTCTCTACGCCTCCTTAGGCTGGAGGAAGCTATTATGTGGGCTAGAAGCAAGGAATATAATATTGATAATTTCAGTAAAATTTTGCCAAAATTATCATTTTTTTGGAGGTCCGATACGAAATGCAATTATCATTTTTTTGGAGGTCCGATACGAAATGCACAACCCATATAGTTTTTGTCAAAATTTCGTTAATTTCAGTGAAATTTTAGTCGAAATTTTGTAGCAAAATACATTGGTTTTGGAAAAATTTTGCGAAATATTTACGAAATTTTGGCTAAATATTCAAGAAAGATAAGAAAATCGCAAATGGAAGAGAGATAGATGAGGGAGAGATTCAAGAGAGAGAGAGAAAAAGAGAAGCCTAGGGTGGTTAGATATGAGAAAGAATGAAAACATATTAGGGTTGTAACTTTTGTAAGGTTGTTAACTGGTCTTAACTCTTAAGTGGTTATTTGGTTTGTTAAAAATATTAGTTTATTAGTAAGCATATAAATCTAATGTTCTTTTTTCAGTGGTTATGTGCTCTTTTTTCAGTGGTCTTGTGTTCGATTCCAATGAAGGAAGTGAGTTTTTTTATTTTTTATTTTAGAGTTTTAGGAATTTAAAGTATGAAAAATTAATAAAAAATAAAAACATATATAAATAATAAACTAAACAACTATATAAATTTATCTATAAAAAAAACTATATAATTATACAATTTATGGGATTTTTTTTTAGAACATAATTTATGGGTATTAATTCTATTAACTTAATAAAAAACACACTCAATATAAAACAAGAATCCAAACTAGTTTAATTAAAAACCATATACTAAAACTATATACATTACATATGTTTTAGTTGATATGTGTTTTATAATTTAATAGACAATTAAATATATATCTTTAATACTTTACAATTCATATAATAAATTTCATATAAAAACTATTAAAAATACCTTAAAGCCCACTAACCTTGTACCCTATACTCTATACTCTGAATTGTATACCATATACTCTATACCATATACTATATATGTGGTATTGAATACTTATTGAATTCATGATTTAGTAATATAATATAAATAAATTTGAGATGTTATTTACGTAATTATTAATTAGTGTAGTATTTTTTTAACAGAATTTATTTCCAGTGCACATTATATTCACTTTATATCACATGAAACTTACAATAAGGTATGGTTGCTTCAATGTTTTTTTATAAATATAGTAAATAATATGTTAAATAAGCATATAGTAAAGTTTCATTCAAAAATTTCATCGTTTGATATCAATTTCTGTTTTTTTTTTGTTTAAACCCTAGCAAAATCAAAATTTGGTCAAAATTTCTATCGAAATCGAAATTACACTCCTTGGCTAGAAAGACTTGATGATTTAATGAAAAAGTGAAAAAATTTGTTGATGCCATGCATAGGATAAAGGTCAAACAGTCCCATAGGATAAAATAGTAAAATTAATGGTTAATTATTCCATCGGGGCACATACTATGAGGATAATTTTAATTTATGATACATATTTTAAAGTATATTATATTAGGATACCTACTTTGAGTTTGTATCAAAGAAAGACAAATCGTCACTTCTGTTACAAACTTTGTTTAAATGAGGGGCAAATTGGTTTTTTCAATTAAATAAAATTTTAATTCTTTTTCTTTTTCTGCTTCTATCTTCTTCTTTTGCAACCCTCCGAAACCTTCTCCTTCCCCACATTTGCAGTGACCCAACCTATAAAACTAGCAACTTAATCACACCCCACGTCACATCTATATATATATATATATATATCTCTCTCTCTCTCTGTCTCTCTCTCTCTATCTCCGTGTCACACTTCTCTCTTTATAGCTCTTTGTCACTCCCTCTTTGTGTCTTTCGACTATGACACCTTCAGCAAAAATTGAAGAAACGCCCTAACCTACCTCTGGCTAGTTGCGACATCCACTCCCCTCCCTACCCCTGCCTCAACCCATCTCTAGCCTCGCCCTTCCTCTCACTCACAAACTCTAAATTCTCTAGTCACCAGCAATCCAGATTAAAAAGGGTCACCAAGACAAAGTAAAATCACATAATTGATGCCCAATTCAACACAAAGACTTCAATTAGATTCAAAGGGGATCAAAATTGAACAAGGAAAGCTAACCTAGCCACCAGCCGCGCGGAGCCTGCAATGGTTGTGGGTTCCAAATTGGGTTTATGATTTTAAGCAACAATTGAATTAAATTAAGCATACAAACATGTAGAGTAGAGAGGGAGGATCAAAATCCATACCTCATTTGATGAATTTCATAGCCGAAAACTAACCGAGAAAGCCGCCAACTTTAGAGCTTCTATTCACCTCGCAAAGTGGTTGGATGGGGAATCTAAACACATTTGAGTGACCAGCTTGTTGAGGGGAGTCAATTGGAGGTGTGGCAAGTCCCGCATCTACTAGAAAAGGGGTCAATGATGGAGGAGGGCTAATCGTGCTTGGGTTTGTGTTGTTGGTTCTGGCCAATTTTTGGGCAAGAGAGACACCGGGAGGGAGAAGGAGAGGAAGAGGGAAGGACAACGGTTCTTTTGTCGTCAAGATTGACGATAATAATGCCGGACATAAGGGTCGACCCGAGAGAGATTGATTAGGGAAGGAGAGGGAAGAGAAGGGGAAAGGGAGGGAAAAAGAGGAGAAATGAGAGAAATGAACATAAAAAAAAAAAACATAATTTTATTAGTTTTGATTTTTTTTTTTAGTTAGAAATAGAATTAAACTTTTTATTTGATCTAAAAAATCAATTTGCCTCTCATTTAAATAGAGTTTGTAACAAAAGTGACGATTTATAATTCTTTGATACAAACTTAAAGTAGGTGTCTTACTTTAATGCACTTTGAAATATGTATCCTAAACTAAGATTACCCATAGCATTTATCATAATAAAATAATTTACCATAACATTAATTATGGTAAATAGTCATTTTTCTCCCAGACTCTTACACTTAAAATCAGTTTGCTGGACTCTGATTTTTTGAATTTTGCCAATTGAGAACTTTTGCGTCAATTTATATATATTTTATTTAAATTTATGTTTTTATAGCACTATGTATCAATTACTTAGAGTCATTTTTTAGGTCAAAATAATCCCTTTTATTCAAATTTTATTATTTTTAATTCGTGCACCATTTTTCTGTACTTTATTTCTAAATAAATTTGAATTAAAAATATATAAATTAATGAAAAGTTCTCGATTAATAAAATTGAAAAAGTCGCTCCTTGAGAGCAAGTTGATACATATTTATCTGGCTTTTTAGCAAGATACTCACTTGAACTTTAACTCGATTTGCATGTTACCACATAAATTAAAAATTGAAGCAAGTTGCCCCTAAATTAAATTTTGTTTGCAAATTACCACATCTATCCAAATCTTCAAGGGTTTTTGATCCATTCATAGAAAAAACTTGGGTGGGTGTTGAGATGGTAAGGCCCAACTAATTACAAGTGGCCACATGTACATCCATTTTCTTCTATTTCTATTTTTCTATTTTTATAAACTTTGAAAATGAATTAAAAATAACTCCAGACTCATAAAAATACATGGAAAATTTCTAAAGATTCGTCTTGATTAGTACTAATTTACTATAGAGTAAAATTACTTATTTTTCCTTCAAGGGTTTTTAGAAAATTTCAGACGTCCAAATTTTTTCTAAAAGAATAAAATAAATTTCATAGAATTTCTGTAAAGTCTCAAAACAATTCTGAAAAACAAAATTAAGAAATTACCAAAATCCTCTTTTAGAGAATTCTTTCGAGATTTTATGAAAATTCTAAAATATTTCTTGAGAGGTCTTTTGGATAGCAAGTGTTCATAAGAAAGAGAGTTAGTTTTACATGTGGCCACTTATAATTGGTTGGCCTTGCCACCGCAGCGCCCACCCAAGTATTTTCTATTAATGGACTAAAAAATCCCTAAAGAATTGGATAGAGACGTAAATTGCAAACAAAATTTAGTTCGGGATAACTTACTTCAATTATTTACTTTAAATGGTAACATAAAAATCTAATAAAAGTTTACTAGACTCTTGACACGTGCTCCGCACATATCCATTAAAATTTATATTATGTGATTTTTTATTTTTTATAAAATATCAACATTTTCTCCACTTTTTAAGGTAGTGGGATTTTTTTATTTTTAAAATTTTATTTTAATTTTTACATTTTACAATTATATCCTTATCTATTAGGTTGAATAAAAATTATTTATAAGAATTTAAAATTTAGTGAACATATAATGTTAGAACACAATCTCGTTGATTGATTGTAGATTCCCTAAATTATAGCTTAGCTCCTTGATTATAGCTTACGCACCTTGTACATCAATTCTTTCCTAGTTTAGCTTTCCCTGTATTACATTATAACAGCCCTTGTATCTTTGTAAACATTCATTCAGTAATATTGATATTTTTCCCAATTCTAAACTTTACATGGTATCAGAGCAATAGAAATTCTAGCTCGTACTTTTTCCAAATCATCTTAGCCATCTCTAGCATCCTTGGGCAAACTGGATACCTCTTTTTTTTTATTTTTCTGAAGCTTTTCATTTTCTCTATCAGTCTACCATGGGAGAATCCGAGGGTTCTAACTCTAAATCCAAATCTACAGATGGTATTGATGCTTCCAGCCGTTACTATTTCCACCACTCAGACAATTCAGCCACCTCACTTTGTTCCCAACTACTAAATGGTGAGAATTGGGCAACATGGAGCAGATCTGTCGAGATTGCTCTCTCAGTCAAGAATAAATTAGGCTTTATCACTGGGAGGTTCAAGAAGCCTTCCACCACTGCCAACCCAGATGAATTTGCCTTGTGGGAAAGAGCCAACCATATGTTGATTTCATGGTTTTCACACTCGGTATCACCAGACCTTATTCTAAGTGTTCTTTTTGCTCCCACAGCCCAGCATGTTTGGGAAGATTTTCGAGCCCGTTTCGCTCAAGGCAATCTACCTCGCATATTTTAAATCAAACGTTCTATTACTTCACATGTTCAGGGCGCCATATCTGTTGCACAATATTACACAAAATTGCGTGGATTTTGGGATGAGTTAGATTCATATCGCCCTCTATCCACCTGCGATTGTTGTCAATGTGATGAAGGCAATAAGAGAAGCCAACACCATGATGAGGATAGACTCATGCAGTTTCTCATGGGGCTCAATGATTCTTATAATTCTATTCGAAGCCAAATTCTTCTCTTAAAACCAGTACCTGATATCCGAGAGGCTTACAATATGGTGACCCAGGATGAAAAGCAGCGTGAAATTGGGATCAATTCCCTTCCTGACAATTTTTCAGTTGCAGCGGCTGTGCGAGCTCCTAAAAACTTTGCATCGAACACCAAGTTTTCTGGTAGCTCATCTTTTACTTCTTCTAATTCCAATAGTGAGGGACTATTTTGCAGATATTGCAAAAAGGATACACACACCATTGACACCTGCTACAGATTGCATGGGTTTCCCCCTGGCCACCCACGCCATGATCCTAATTTCAAATCCAAAAGCCACCGTCCCGGACCTCCATATCAGTCACATGGCAGCCGCTCCTCTCCTGCTGCTGCCCATGCTGCCTCCTCTACAAATCCTATTTCTCTTCCAGGTCTTTCCGCTGAGCAATTTCAACAATTGACTGCTGCCATGGCTAATATGCCACATATGTCCAAGGGTAATAATGATGCTTATGCAAATGCCGCAGGTTTGTGTAATCATCCCTCTGTTAACTCCATGTCTTCAAATTGTTGGATTTTAGATAGTGGTGCCACAGACCATATTGCTTCTGATTCTACTTTATTTGTTGATTCTCATCCACCTCAGACACCTTTTGTTAATTTGCCCACTGGTTCTACTGCACCTATTACCTCCACTGGCACAGTTTCATTTAATCAAGACATTGCTTTAACAGACGTTCTTCATGTACCTTCTTTTCGATTAAACCTTTTGTCTGTCAGCAAGATAACCAAAGCCTTGCATTGTTGCGTAATTTTGTTTCCGGATTTCTGTGTTTTGCAGGACTTGGCTACGGGGAAGATGATTGGCTGGGGTAAGCAAAGTGGTGGTCTCTACTTCATGCCACCGGTTCGTCCCTCTCCCACTCTTTGCCATACCTCCACACCCGATCCTAAATGGCACCATCGCCTTGGCCACCCATCTCCTGCTTGTCTACGTCTTGTCTCTAAGTCTATCTCTTCACTTCATGCACCGTTTGAGAATAATTGTGATATTTGTCCTTTAGCAAAACAAACACGTTTACCTTTTCCGTCTAGTTTTATTTCTTCTACTTTACCTTTTCAATTAATACATTGTGATATTTAGGGGCCACATAAACATCCTACACATTCTGGTGCTCATTATTTTTTAACCATTGTTGATGATTTTACTCGTTGTACATGGCTCTTTCTTATGTCTCATAAATCTGATGCATCCACATTACTTAAGTCTTTTTTTACTTTCATCCACACACAATTTCACTCTAAAATTCAAATTATTCGAACTGACAATGGTAGTGAATTTCTTTCTTTAAGTACCTTTTTCACCAAGCACGGTGTCGAGTTTCAACGTTCTTGCGTTTACACTCCACAACAAAATGGCGTTGTGGAACGTAAGCATCGTCATATTCTACAAGTTGCTCGTGCTCTTCTTTTTCAATCTAATGTGCCCATTAGTTTTTGGGGTGAGTGTGTGTCCACAGCTGTTTATTTAATAAATCGTCTCCCTACTCCACTTCTCTCTAACACTACACCTTTTGAGCGCTTATATCATTCTCCACCATCTTATGACCATCTTCGTATTTTTGGTTGTTTATGTTATGCTACTGTCGTACATCCTACTCCTAAACTTGCTCCTCGCGCTAGTCGTTGTGTTTTTGTGGGCTATCCTACTGGACAAAAGGGTTATAAGTTGTTTGATTTAGACTCTCACAAATTTTTTGTTAGTCGGGACGTCCGATTTCATGAACACTCGTTTCCTTACACACATATTTCTTCTTCTCATGATTTCTCTGTTCATGCACCTGCACCCGGCCTTAGCTATACCCCAATGCATATCTCCGACGACCTCCTCGCACCAGCTACCTCGCTTTCACCCAGTCCTACCGTCCCTCCTGTTTCACCTGATTCATCTGACCCACCTACCTTGGCTGCCTCTTTTGTCGACCCTGCCGCCACGACTTCACCCTCTCCTCCCACTCCTATTGCTCCCACTCGTCACTCCACTCGTTCTCGCACTCAACCTGCGTGGCATGCTGACTATCAGATGCACTTTGCTCACACTGGCTCTCATCCATCATTGTCCCCATTTTCAAGTCCAACTCGAGGTACAAGGCACCCTCTCTCTCATTTTTTATCTTATTCCCGTTTTTCTCCTACACATTTTTCTTTTCTTGCTTCTATTTCTGGTCATTGTGAGCCCACTAACTATTTTCAGGCAACTCTTGACCCCAAATGGAGGGAGGCTATGCAAGCTGAGCTAGCTGCCCTTGATCACAATCATACTTGGTCTCTTGTTCCCTTTCCTGCCGGTCATAAACCCATTGGCTGCAAATGGGTCTACAAGATCAAATACAATTCTGATGGTTCTGTTGAACGCTACAAAGCCCGTCTTGTTGCTAAGGGTTATACCCAAATTGAAGGAGTTGATTATTTGGAGACTTTTTCACCCACTGCCAAACTTACCACTGTGCGGTGTCTTTTGGCCGTTGCTGCTTCCCGCAATTGGTTCATCCATCAAATGGACGTTCACAATGCATTTTTACATGGTGATCTTGATGAGGTTGTCTATATGGATCTTCCCCTTGGTATTCGCCGATAGGGGGAGAATATGGTATGTCGGCTCAATAAATCCTTATATGGTTTAAAGCAAGCTTCCCGAAATTGGTTTGCAAAATTTTCTTGTGCTATTCAAAAGGCAGGTTTCACCCAATCAAAGGCCGATTATTCCCTCTTTACCAAATCCGAAGGCACCTCATTTACCGCAGTCGTTATTTATGTGGACGACATTATTGTCACAGGTAATAATGGCCAAGCAATCAAGTCTCTCAAAGATTTTCTCTTGCAACAATTTCACATCAAAGATCTTCTCTTGCAACAATTTCACATCAAAGATCTTCTCTTGCAACAATTTCACATCAAAGATCTTGGCACTCTGAAATATTTTCTTGGCCTTGAAGTCTCTCGGTCTCAAAAAGGAATTTTCCTTTCCCAACGAAAATATGCCGTAGATATTCTGAAGGATGCGGGATTGTTGGGATCTCGTCCTAATTCTTTCCCCATGGAGGTATATTCAAAATTGAATCCTGAAGATGGTGATTTATTACATGATCCCACCAAATATAGAAGATTGGTTGGTAGACTTATTTACCTAACAGTGACAAGGCCAGATATAGTATATTCTGTGCAAATCTTGAGTCAATTTATACAGAATCCTCGGAAACCTCATTGGGAAGCTGCTTTAAGAGTCTTACGGTACATTAAAGGACATCCGGGTCAAGGATTATTCTTTCCTTCTTCTAATGATTGCACATTAAAAGCTTATTGTGATTCAGATTGGGCGGGATGTACAACGACTCAACGTTCAATTTCGGGATTCTGTGTATTTCTAGGAAACAGATTGGGCGGGATGTACAACGACTCGACGTTCAGTTTTGGGATTCTGTGTATTTCTAGGAAATTCCTTAATTTCTTGGAAGTCAAAGAAACAAACTAATGTGGCACGCTCATCCGCTGAAGCTGAATATCGTGCTATGGCTGCGACATGTTTAGAACTTACGTGGATACGATACATTTTGCAAGATCTCAAGGTTCCACAAAGACAACCTGCGAGTTTATTTTGTGACAACCAAGCAGCCCTCCACATTGCCAAAAATCCAGTTTTCCATGAGCGCACAAAACATATATAAATTGATTGCCACATTGTACGGGAAAAATTACAAGCTGGAGTTATTTCACCATCCTATGTTCAGTCACGATTTCAACTTACAGACATTTTTACCAAACCTCTGGGAAACGAACAATTTTATTATTTGCGTGGCAAGTTGGGACTTCATGATATTCACTCTCCAACTTGAGGGAGAGTGTTAGAACACAATCTTGTTGATTGATTGTAGATTCCCTAAATTATAGCTTAGCTCCTTGATTATAGCTTATGCACCTTGTACATCAATTATTTCCTAGTTTAGCTTTCCCTGTATTACCTTATAACAGCCCTTGTATCTTTGTAAACATTCATTCAGTAATATTGATATTTTTCCCAATTCTAAACTTTACAATGGAGCTCGAAAAAGACTTACTGAAAAATCCACTGAAACTGATTGTCAATTAGAGCTCTAAAACTCAAAATATAGCTAAAACGTGATTTGGACGAGAAAGAAAAGAAGAGAGAGGAGAGAGAGTCTCTTTTTGGGGAAGCATGCGATTGAGTGTGAAGATCAGAGTGAGGGACATAGGGGTATTTATAGGTGTGAATAGTGGGCTAACTCAATCAAACTCGGTGACTCACTAGGACAACTTAGCTCCAATCGTCACAACATTATGCAACGAGGAGGCGACATGTGGCAAGGGCTCCACCATCTAGCTGCACATCAAGCTAGTGAATCTACATGTCCAAAGTGATCAACGCTTTAGATCGTGTCACCTGAAGTGATCTTATGCTTCTCCAATTTATTTTCTAATTTCCTATTTTTCTAATATTCTACTTACTTTAAAAATTAATAAAAAATAACTAGAGACTCGAAAAAATACCACGAAAAATATTATAGACTCGTGAAGACTAGTAATATTTAACTACAGGAAAATTTGAGAAAATTAAAATAATCCTTAGGAAAATAAAATAACTTAAGAAAAATGAAACTTGAGAAATTCATAAAATAATTTATCGAACTCAGAATAATAAGAGACTCACACTTTTGGGTTTGTGGGTAAAAACTCTACCTTGGGTCAAAACTCAAAGTCAAAGTTGGTCAACTACCAAACCCATAGTAGAAAATTACCATTTTTCGCCAAATAAATATCTAGAAAAATTTCAAAAATTAAAGATAAATCCCAAAATAACTTTGGAAATTTTCGGGTCTCACATAATCTTTTTTTATCAGAGATCATGAGTTCAAATCTCATAAATGAGAGTGGATAAATAAAATAAAAAGCATTAAAATGAGATTATATCCAAGGAGTGTAATATCGATAATTTTGTTAAAATTTCGCCGAAATTTTCGTTTTTTGAGGGTGACAAAATGAAACCACACTTCCATCCATTTTTCATCAAAATTTGGGATAATTTCGTCGAAATTCTCAAAATTTCACTTAAATTTTATGGGTTTTGACAAATGTAGAGAGAAAAAAAGGGACGGGGAAGAGAGGAGGCTGGCTGGGTTTTCAGTTGCAGGGGCAGGGAGATGAGGAAGAAGAGAGAGGTGATGAGGAGGAAGAAAGATGAGAGAAAAAGGAACAGCAGGAGAAAACAAAGAGAAATGAGAGAAAAGAGAGTAGATTTGGAACTAGGAGAGAGAAACTGAGATATGAAGGCAAGAAGGAGGCACGGGAAACAAGGAAGAAAGGGAGAAAAGAAAGAAAAGAAAAAGAGAGAGGTAGGCTCGACAGCCAGGGGAGAAAAAAAAGGAAGGAAAGGGAAAAAACAAAAAAAAAAAGGAAAAAAAGGGAAGGAAGGAAAGAAAAAAAAGATATAGAGGCATGGGAAAAAAGAAAAGAAAGAAATTTAAAAAAAGGGTTTGGGTTTCGTTTTTTGGCTTGGTTTTAGAGTTTCATTTGAGATTTGGTTTGGCCTTCTGGTTTTGAGGTTTTCTTTAGTTGTTTTTAAACCCTAAATCATAATACATTAATTTTATATAAAAAATAATTAAAAATACTCTAAATGACCTAAATCCTAATATCCTTTACCATATCCTAAAGAATATAAATTATAAATTATATTGTATATACAATTTAGTGTTTAGATTATAAAGTATAAAGAATATACTAATTTCATTTATTCATTATATTAATTTTATTTCACAGTATTTGCCTCAATGCATATTATATTTATTTTATATCACATGAAACTTACAATATTGTTTGATTTCTTCAATATTTTTATAAATGTAACAGATAATATTTTAAATAAATATATGGTAAAGTTTTATTCAAAATTTTCATATTTTAATAGCAATTTCTGTCGTTTTTGTCTAAACCCTAGCGAAATCAAATTCGGTCAAAATTTTCATTGAAATTTCTATTGAAATCAAAATTACATTCCTTGATTATATCATCTTCAATAAATTTTAAAAATAGTAAATAATTATAAAACCCAAATTCTTTGCAACGTTAGGTCTCAAAAGAATAACTAATGATAGCATTTAAGGCATTTCTCAAAAGCATTTTATTACTTAATTCCTAGGTTTGAATTTTGAAAACCATTCAATGTTTTGGATAAAACATACTTAATTTATTAACATGAATTTTTCAAATGTCTTGAAATTGTGGTCCAAGTTCACAGTGTGGTTGAATACTACCAGTAATAGACAATTTCCATAATTTGTATGTTCAATGTTTCTGGCACCAACAAATAAGGAAAGTACGTAATTATCCAACGTATTTTTTAAAATTGTAGTCAAGAATCAAGATTCACAGTCTGCCAGACTATCTAGTAAGATAAAAATTTTATAAATATAGTTAACTATACTCTCAAATTCACACACCCAAGAAAACTCACAAACATGAGCCTCCTTACTACTAGTAGACATGTCTTGTTGCAGCTGCTGCTCTTTTTGGTTTTCATGATCTTCATCACTACGACTGCGTTCGATTTCAAACAATCCAAGAAACGTGTACGCATCATCAACAATATAGGCCCTAACTTGGACCTTACAGTCCACTGTAAATCCAAGAACGATGACATAGGCACCCATGTCATCTACTTCCCACAAAATTGGGAGTTCAAATTCAGACCCAACTTTTGGGGGACTACCCAATACTGGTGTAGCATGCAGTGGAAAGATGCATTCCATTCTTTTGATATTTTCATAGCAATGAGAGATTTGAGATGCGAGCTTTGTATTTGGAGCATAAAAGCGAATGGTCCATGTATGCTCAATTCTGACACCGATAAGTTTGATATTTGCTATCCATGGAACAAACAGATTGACATTTGATTATAACTAATGTATTTATATTGTGTTTTTGATATAAGAATTGATGTATGAAAGCAAAAATTGGTAGTTCTGATAATAATATCCTTCAAATATTCTCTTTTTATTTACGTATGAATTATATATATTTGTTGTTGTTTGCGCAAAATTTCATGTTCATTTTTTTTCATTAAAATACATGTGTTAAGGTTTTATTACACAAACACTTAGTAAAACTTTGTTCATCATTTTTACTTTAGATCTTCACTTCTAGCTACGGCACGCATTTGGCTGTAATGAAGGAGTAACTTATCATTGAAATATTACATGGCACTATATCAGTTATACATTAAAATTTTTCCTATGTAAGAATTAAGTTAGGATGCAATTAACTTACCCCTTTCAAATGAAAAAAACAAAGCCAGAGGCTTCTAAAGAACCCTACCAATTTATTTTACAACTCCATTCAAGTTCTCCCTCAACCTTCCATCTTTGCCCCGAATTATTAAGAAAAATAATAAAAATACACAGCCTCCCCCACCAAACACCACTGCGTCGACGAACCCCTTCCTCCTCTCTCATTTCTCTCTCTCTCTCTCTCTCTCTCTCTCTGACAGGACCATCCCTAGACTCTACCTTAGAACCAAGAGTAATCATGTGGGATCCAATGCCAAAGAAAATTCTATCGAAATTTTGGCAAAACCTCTCTTGAAATTGGACTAACCCAATATGTAAGACCTGAAGAAAACACTTCTAACAACTAACAATCACCTCCCCCACAACCAAAAGGGGTACCTAACCCAATAACAATATTATATTCATTGTAAGACCAAAAGGTTATACTCAAGGATAGTGTTGTTAGAATGTTAATAATCTAAATATTGTGAGTTGTGCCATTAGTGTGGATCTTTTATGGGAGGTTATAAAATCTTAATGGAAATTTCATTTACAATTTGAATGGTACTTCAAGTTATGTATGAAGTAAAATTGAAAGGATTTTCAGAAATTAGATAAGAATAGAGGGAATATTTTTGTGATTTGTGAATATTGAATTGTATGTCTAAAGAATTGATAGTGAAATATATATATATATATGTTTTGGTGATTATAAGTGTTCTTATGGGTGACCCTTGTACTTAAAGAAGTTGTGCCATTAGTGTGGATCTTTTATGGGAGGTCATAAAATCCTAATGGAAATTTCATTTACAATTTGAATGGTACTTTAAGTTATGTATGAAGTAAAATTGAAAGGATTTTCAGAAATTAGATAAGAATAGAGGGAATATTTTTGTCATTTGTGAATATTGAATTGTATGTCTAAAGAATTGATAGTGAAATATATATATATATATATATATGTTTTGGTGATGATAAGTGTTCTTATGGGTGACCCTTGTACTTAAAGACAAGAATTAAAATACTGGGTTTATGTTATGCAATGGAGTAAGGATATCATAATAATGATTATGGGCTTAATTTATGGTGCTATTTTATTTTGGAACTTCATTGCGAATAATTAAAAAATTTGAGTTGAGTGATTGGACCAAAGACGAAAAATGATAAAAGAAAATATATGGCAGTAAAACATATATAAAGTAATAGGTCCAAGGTAATGGATTCAAGAAAATGAGAAAAAAAAGCACATTGATAGCATGTGAAACAAAGATCAATGTTTACTTAATAAAGTTTTGTGGGATATAGTACTATAGGAAGGTATATGATGTAAATTAAACTTGAATTAAGTTTTGTTGTATAATCAAATTAAGAAGTTTAATTTCTATTTATTTTATTTTTATGTGTTACATTTGCGTTATAGAAGTTAATTTTTATAACTAGAGTGTGATTCACTCCTTAACCCGAAATTTTCTCTTGATCTTGGATTGAGGCGTGACAATTATACATCACTTGTTCCATGGGTCATCTGATACTATACACCACAAAACAAACATTATGAAGTGCATTGGGCCATACCAAATTACATTTGGCCATCTGATTCACTTGTAATTACAATTTTCGTCTCTTGGTAGAATGTAAATGTCGAAATAGTGAAAATGCAGTAGAATAATGTGGTCAGCCAAATATTAGGTTGAAAACTGTATTCTGAGAAATGATATGACATGGACACCAAGTCATCATCCTTAGATTTACGGTGAACGGTTAGGGTCAAGTTGATTCCACCATAAGCCTCTTCTAAATGAATAGTGATGTTAATATGTACTATAGCACCCTAGTTAGTTAGGACAACACAACAATGTATTAGCATCAATACATGTTTGTTGGACAAGGCCATGATTATTTGAAGAGGCTTTCCCCTTTTAATTTTTCTTTTGAATATTTTTCTTGCGGGAAAGCACTAGGGTTGCAGCATGCTTGTTTATATAGTAGATTGTATATGGGCTTAAATTTAAGTGATTAAATTTGCTCACCAAATTTAACCTAGGTGCACCACTATCATCTCATTCAAATTGTGTGATGTGTTATTCATTGGAACCATATATTTTGCATATATTTATTACCTAATTTATTTTAACCATATTTGATTGTTTTCCTCTTAATTAATTGGTGTAAGAAGCATTGAATGGTTTTCAAATTTGGAAATTAGTTGTTTGTGCCAGGTATAATCATCCTGGATTCTTTCTCCCTTCTAAAATATAATATTTGTTGTGTTGAAACACCACTTCCATTTTTGACATTTCCAAATCTTAGAAGGAGATTTTAATGATCATTATATAGTGGATGACACATTGTCTCATTTTATTGGAGTAGATCATGAATTTAAATCTCATGAACAATAATTAATAATAAATAAAAAAACACATTAGAATGAGATTATTTCACATGAATATATTTTAAAAATAGTAGATAATTATAACACCCCAATTCTTTGCTACGTTGGGTGTCAAAAGAATAATTATAGCATTTAAGGCGTTTCTCAAAAGCATTTTATTACTTAATTCCTAGGTTAAAATTTTGAAAACCATTCAATGGTTTTGGATAAAACATATTTAATTATCAATATGATTCAAATTTCTTGAAATTGTAGTCCAAATTCACAGTATGATAGTCATATCACCTAGTAAGACAAAATTTATATATTGTATATATTCAACGTTCCACCAATTAGTAAGGAAAGTACGTAAATCTTCAAGTTATTTTTTAATTCTTTCAAATTGTAGTCCATATTCACAGTCTGCTAGACTATCTAGTAAGATAACATTTATATAAATATAGCTATATAAGTATATATATTCTCAAATTCACTCACCCAAGAAAACTCACAAACATGAACCTATTTGCTACTAGACATACATGTCTTGCTGCAGTTACTGCTCTTTCTCGTTTTCCTCTTTTTCAATATGACTTGGACCTTACAGTTCATTGTAAGGTGAAAAATAAATAAATTGGACCTTACACAACGACTTAGGCACCCCAGTTATCCCTTTCCAAAAAAATTGGAAGTTCGAATTCAAATCAAACCCAACTTTTGGGGGACTACCCGATTCTGGTGTGGCATGCAATGGAAAGATGCATTCCATTATTTCGATATTTACATAGCAAAAGGGGATCATCCAAAGTGCAACCTTTGTATTTGAAGCATAAAAGCAAATGGTCCATGTAGGCTCAATTTTTACACCTACAAGTATGATAATTGCTATCCATGGAACAAATAGATTGACATTTGATTATATAACTAGTGAATTCATTTTGTATTTTAAGATAAGAATTTATGCTTGAAACTACGAAGTGGCAATACTGAATAATAATATCCTTCAAATCTATATACTTATAAATTTTATATATTTGTTATTGTTCTGCAAAATTTTATGTGCAATTTTTTTTATTGAAATGCATGTGTTAATTAAGGTTTGATTACACAAACATTTCCTCAAGATTTGTGCATCATTTTTAGTTTAGACCTTCACTTCTAGGTATAGCACACATTTGGCTTAACCTGTGAGGGACTTGTCCACCTATATTATAATAAATGGATTGGTTATATCACATGATAATATATTGATTATACAAAATGATTTTCATATATAGGTAGGATGCAACCTACCCTTTAATATGAAACAAAAAAAGAACAAAGGCCTTGAAATAATTGTTCTCTTTCTTGGCTGGGCTTTCCTCGATTGATGAAACTGTATTATATATGATTGTTATCGTATAACTTAAATAGAAGCATTTAAAAATAAACAAGATTAGTACAAACTTCTCTCCAAATTATATATCACACGCAACCAAGGATTAATAGAAAATCCTGAATATTAGCTTGTATAACCAGAATGTGACAAAGCAAAATAAGATAAATAAAAATAAACTTCATACAAGTACTGTACCACAACTGAATTTAAGTTTAATTTACAAATTCAGTCCTTCTCATGTACATTACACCAATCTCATCTCAAATCAAAGTCAAACTTCGAATTGGTTAACGCTTAATAACAATAACTACTTCTGGTCGGCTATGCACTAACTCTCGCTATGGCAAACTCTATGAAGGGGTCAGCTCTAATCAACGGCTTAGTAAGGTTATAATAATAAACTAGTTCTTATAATGCACAAGTAATTCAAATTATTCATGTGTCATGTATTATTACATATCACATTTTTCAACAAAGATTCAATAAAACTAAATTTGCTATCAAAGGCTCCCCAGAGCCCCTTACCTGACTTCTAGAGCTCAACCTGATCCCGCATGTCCATTCAAGTAAATCCTAAGTTGTCCTTTCCATGGCATCATTATCAGTTCACTTGTTTCATCCAAATTCTAATTCCAAAACACAATCAACCTTCTCCAGATAAACCCAAATTACTTAATATGAGTACTTTCATAAACTTACAGAAATAAATCCTACATGAACCTAGAGTCATTTGTAGGTCAAACTCGGTAAGAATCGACAACATAGGTTTTCGTAACCATAATTGAAATGTCTGAAATGTCCTTAGATTGAACTGAGAGTCGAAGGTTACAATTTAGGATTCCATGTCCGAGTCTAATCCGAATGCAATAGATTAGGTTTAAATTAAGAAAGAGCACGACCAACCTCCGTATAAAATGGATGATATGAGTTTTGATAGAAAATGATGGAAATACCCTTTTTTGATAACACGAGGGCTAGGATTATTATTTTGAGGTTAATTCCTTAATTGAAAACAATCTAAATGGTTTTATGTTTATGTGAAACGAATTGGTAGGGTTAAGTTTGTTTGGAACTGTCTAAGGTTGGTTAAGTTTATTTCCTTAATTTTGAGTTTCAGGTTTTGGTTTAAGGTTTGATAACCGAAATGACATCATAACGAGAGTTTCTAAGCCTAAGTAACTTGTCCAACTACAACAACAATCCACAACCAACACAAATTTCCCAAAGGTAATGACGTGACTGTTAAACGGTCATAACGAACGGCAACCGCCATGTACATTGACTGTCCAGACTTGTTTTCACACAAAAACCCAACAACAAGAAAATTGAGGCTGATCATGACCTTAAGTTGACACAGTGGTTTCGTTTGTTAGTGTATATAATTTAATATTGTAAACTTGATTTAGAATTGCTCTAATAACCTTGAGTTGGGTGAATGAGACTTAATGGATATGGTATTGCTAATGGCTTGAAGACACTTTTGGCTGTGGCAGAGGTGGCTGTTGGTCATTTAAAGTGTTTTCTATAGGTTTTACAGATGGGTTAGTCCAATTTCAGGAGAGGTTTTGTTAACATTTTGGTAAGATTTTGTTTGTTATTAGATCTCACAGGGGTTTTAGGATGGAGTATGGGGACGATCATGTCATGTTACATAGGGTTTAAGTTTTTTGGACCCAATTGGCGCTAGTTCACATAATATGATAAGAGTATTTGATGGCCAGTCACCGAAATGAGCTACAACAATTCAAAACCCCTCCATTGAACAATTGCAATGTTTTGCTGAATATGTACATTTGACGAGAGGGCACCAAATGTTTGCTGCATAGTGTATAAAGAGTCAATTAATTGTGATTTTGCTTTTGAGAAAACATTATTTATCCTTAATAGTCAATTCATATTGTGGTATAATTGTTTTTTTTTTTTATGTTAAAAAATGGTGTAGGATAATGAAAGCAAATTGTGAGGTATCAATAGAATTTCCTTCATTCATACCCATAAATTTTTTATTCTGTCATAAATATATGGTTTAATATGGATGACCACCATAATGTCCATAAGTTACACATTTGAATGGTTTGTAACCTATGCTCTAATGATCACATTTAGGGATTTGTAACCTATGATTTATGGGCATTAGATCATTGTCTCCATCATTTGTAAGCCTATAAATAGGCAGCCTAATGAGAAGAATAATATACATTCTGATTTCTCTCTTATTCTCTATTATGCTCTCTCTTTATTTTCTTCAGTTTTACAACACGTTATCAGCACGATAGTCTCTATATGATTTTATGTTTTCTTCTTCTATAACTCTTTTAGATCTAAGAGCCATATGGAGCAACCGAGTTGTTGATGTCCAATATATACTCTTGATCTTAGAGTCTGATTTCATTCATATGTTTGCATTTTTATTTATTTATATTTGATTTGCAAACCCACGAT
>QANT01001060.1:0-62192 GCA_003254885.1 Purshia tridentata
TTGCCTTTAATTTAGTTTAGGGTATATATAAAAATGAAATGGATAGTATATAATGCAATCCAGTATTTAGAATTAGGGTTATAGAACTTACGGATTTGCCCAAAATTCGGGAGCTAAACCTTAAGCCGTTTGATGTGTAGCAGTCAAATACAAACCTAATACAAATCTAAAACTGAATAGTAATATATATTTTTTGAACTATTGTAATTTATCTTAATTTTTTCCTTTTGGTCAATAGTGACAAAAAAAAATTATGAA
Organism: Purshia tridentata; assembly: GCA_003254885.1. Lineage (NCBI taxonomy): Eukaryota > Viridiplantae > Streptophyta > Magnoliopsida > Rosales > Rosaceae > Purshia > Purshia tridentata. The sequence goes on from QANT01001060.1 coordinate 259, forward strand.
AAAGGATATTGATTACAATGTAATTGTGAAAATTTTTATTGATTTATTTATAATTGACCATTTAAAAAATCTATAATTACAAACTAAAGCAAAAACCATATTGGAAGAGAAATCTAACTAAAAACCCCATGATTAAAAACCTAATTAAAACATTTGCCAACAAGCCTTTAATAAAAAATAAAAATAAAAAGATTATTGTACCAATAACATTACTGCAAATCCTTTTAGTTTTTGAGATTTACACAAATCTCTAGTTGATTTTAGGTTAACAGACATTTTAGGACTTATGTTGTTAAAAGACATATGATGTAAAGATTAGGTTTGCTAGCTAGTGTCTAGTGACATGTTATGGCTGATGTGACATGAGTTGAAAAAAATTGTCCTTGTATTATAACTTATAACTTATAAGTCATAAAGTAATAAGATTAAATTGTAAGGCCCCGTTTGGATAATGGGTGATTTGAATTTGAATTTGAGCTCTCCAAAATCTAAATCCACTTATTTGGAATAATTTAAAGGAGTGTATTTGGATTTGGCCCAAATCCAAGATGGATTTGAGAGGGCTAAATCCATAAATTTCAAATATTTTCTCTAACTAGGTATTTGAAATCTCATCATCTTACTCTCTCTCTCTTTCCCTCACCTCCGGCCACAATTGCCGACGACCACCGCCCACCACCCTCCGGCGACTTTCCGGCGTTTTTTCCGGCTACCTCCGGCGACTTCCTACGACTTTCCCGGCCACCTCCGGCAACTTTCTGGTGACTTTTTCGACCACCCTCCGGCGACTTTTCTGGCCACTCTCCGGCAAATTTTCTGTCCACATTCCGACGACTTTTTTTATTTTTAATCATATATTTCAATTCTTAAATTGTCAAAAAAAACAATTGAAATACTTTGTGAAATCCTCACCTTTAAATTTTGTATCCAAACAATAGAATTTCAAATCTAGGGATTTCAATTTCATGGATTTCAAATGCATAAATTTGAAATCCAAATCCAAATTCAAAAATCCAAACGGGCCTTAAGAAAAATATTTCAAAACCCTTATATCTAAAATCTCATTTTCATAAAATCAAATATCCTTTTTAATCCCAAATTGTTCACGTATGCCATCTGCCATCTGCCATCTGCCATCTGCCATGACACATGCGCCAACAGAAACCATAGTGGACAACTGACGCTTCAAAAGAGATACTTAACACAATTAAATAATGTGGCCAAATTGAAAGACGAACATATATAATGTTAAAAGTGTTAATTGTGGAGTTTTAAAAGTCACGATGCAAAATGAAAAAGGATCCAAACTAAAGAGTTCAAAGTATTATTAACCCATATTACATATATGTACGTATTTTTGGAGGGATAAGTAATGGTACCTATGGGAGCTTTCGGCGCACGAGCAGCAGTTGATAAATGCTTCCCCACTGAACTCACCTGCCTTTCTTATATGTGATGCTACATACGACTCCCCTCACCACTCGTCAACCAAGAAAAACTGGAAACCAACAAGAAATACACGGCTGACTAAAGAGAGAAAGCAAAAAAAATGGGAATAGTGGAAGAAGCTCACAACGTCCGGGTTCACGGGTCGGGTAAGCAATTCATAGTTTTGGGCCACGGGTTCGGCACCGACCAGTCGGTGTGGAAGCACCTGGTCCCTCACCTCGTGGACGAGTACCGAGTCGTCCTGTACGACAACATGGGCACGGGAACAACCAACCCGGAATACTTCGACTTCGAGCGCTACTCCATGCTCGAAGGCTACGCGTACGACCTACTTGCGATTCTCGAGGAGCTGCATATCGAGTCATGCATCTTCGTCGGCCACTCCCTTTCCTCCATGGTCGGCGCCATTGCCGCCATCACTCGCCCCAATCTTTTCTCCAAGCTCGTCATGATAGCCGCCTCGCCGAGGTAGTAGAAAATATTAGGTTTCTAAAAGTTTACTAATTTTTTAATTAATTATCTGATTCAAATGAAATCTAATATTAGGTTTCTGAACGACCCGGATTACTACGGAGGGTTCGAGCCGGAAGATCTGATGCAGCTATTCGAGGCGAACCGGTCGAACTACAAGGCGTGGTGTTCTGGGTTCGCACCGCTAGCAGTGGGCGGCGACATGGACTCGGTGGCGGTGCAGGAGTTCAGTCGGACCCTGTTCAACATGAGACCCGACATAGCGCCGTGCGTGGCCCAAAACATATTCCAGAGCGACATGCGGCAGATGCTGCCTCTCATCACAGTGCCCTGCCACATCTTGCAGAGCGTCAAGGACCTGGCGGTGCCGTTGGTGGTGTCAGAATATCCACCAGAATCTCGGCGGGCAGTCCATTGTGGAGATCATGTCGTCAGACGCTCACCTGCCGCAGCTCAGCTCGCCCGATATCGTGATTCCGGTACTGCTCAGGCACATCCGTTATGATTTCCCAGTCTGAACTAAAATGTCAGAATGTGGGGGTTGTTTGTTTGTCATTAAGAGGGTTTTTATTTAGGCGACACTAAATTTTGTTTGTATGTGTTACTACTGGGTGTGTAAGATTGCCTCTGTTAGGTTGTCGTGTTCGGGTTGTGGATTGTGTGGGTCGTGCCATTGACCTCCACATGGACAACGTCATGTGAAGGACTCAACGTTATTGAGCCACGTCGTGCTTTCCCTGTGTGCATGCATGAAGCAATTTTCAAGAAATAATGGCTCTTGTGTAATTAAATAATAATTAGTGGGTCGGCTAGAAATGTTGATCGATTGGCACAGAATTGTTAGTTTGTCGACTAATAAGCACCGAATACCGCATCAAATACAGCACCTATACAGCAAATATTTAAAAATTATTGCACCGATACAACTTGGATATAACAATTAAAATAATATATATGTTATATATTTATATTTAGATAAATGACAAATTTAAATATCTTAAACAAAATATACTATCATTCATAAAATAACTTAAAGAGATTGGAGTCAGATGGAGAAGTCAGTATGGAGCCAAGAAGATTGGAGAGATATGGTGTTGGTTTTTTAATTTCAAATTTAACTCATAAACAAGATTCTTTAACTATAAAGAATTAAGTTTGGATGAAGGAAATTTATTTAGAAATTTTTGCCGATCAATCATATACATTAAAAATTTGACCTTTTCGAACTTCGTCTGTAACTCACTATAGACTCGAGAAATAAAAAAAAGATGTGTACGAACGAGACATCCAATAACCAAAAAAAGAAAAAAATGGAATAGAGGAACTCTCAAACAGTTGGCATTCTCAAATATGTCAATATCAACGGTGACTTATTATTTCAATGAATCATTTCTTCAAATATAAGAATATATTTTTTTATATTTTTAGATTAGACCTTATTTTTTCAAATCATTTTCAAAATTGCCCTTCTCATATCCATGACCTTATCGATGAAGTATCCATGGCGGAAAGTCAAACATTCAAAAGTCAACAAATACATCAATTCATGTATCCAATAGGTATGGGACTGTATCGGTGCAAACAGAGTATAGAACACTGGGTACCCCACAGAGTATAGAATACTGGGTACCCCAATTTTTTGAGTATCGGTGCTTCAATTTGTCAATAAAGAAAATGGTACCTATGGGTGCTTCGGTGCACGAGCAGCAGTTGATAAATGCTTACCCACTGACCTTATCACCAGGTCTTTCTTATATGTGGTGCCAGATACGACTTACCACTCGTACGTCAACAAAGCAAAACTGGAAACCAACAAGAAATACACGGCTGACTAAAGAGAGTAAGCAAAAAAAATGGGAATAGTGGAAGAAGCTCACAACGTCCGGGTTCACGGGTCGGGTAAGCAAGTCATAGTTTTGGGCCACGGGTTTGGCACCGACCAATCTGTGTGGAAGCACCTGGTTCCTCACCTCGTCGACGAGTACCAAGTCGTCCTGTACGACAACATGGGCGCGGGAACCACCAACCCGGAATACTTCGACTTCGAGCGCTACTCCACGCTCGAAGGCTATGCGTATGACCTAATTGCGATTCTCGAGGAGCTGCATATCGAGTCATGCATCTTCGTCGGCCACTCCGTCTCCGGCATGGTCGGCGCCATCGCTTCCATCACTCGCCCCGATCTTTTCTCCAAGCTCGTCATGATCGCCGCCTCGCCGAGGTAGTACAAATAGATCGAGTAGATCTATTTTATTATTGGAGATTCTAAGTCATTTATTATATCATTCTAACCCAAATGGTTGATAATTACCTTGATTAATTTATTGGGTTCACAGTTCACTCAATCATTTTTATTTTATTTTATTGTGGATTTACGCAATTTTTAAATCTAATTACCCAATTAATTAATGGGAAGTTTTGAAAATTAGTATTTTTTGATTTGTTGAAATATAAAACTACTAAGGCTCAATTTCTTCTCGAGAAGTAGTGTTCAACACCCTTTTAGTTGTGCTCCAATTCTGCTGAATGCTGTTGAATAGTGGTCGAACTCAGTCGAGCACAGTGATTTTAAAATTCTACTAATTTTTTAATTAATTATCTGATTCAAATGAGACTTAATAATTAGGTATCTGAACGACGTGGATTACTACGGAGGGTTCGAGCAGGAAGATCTGGAGCAGCTATTCGAGGCGATCCGGTCGAACTACAAGGCGTGGTGTTCCGGGTTCGCGCCGCTTGCGGTGGGTGGGGACTTGGACTCGGTGGCGGTGCAAGAGTTCAGTCGGACCCTGTTCAACATGCGACCCGACATAGCGCTGAGGGTGGCCCAGACCATATTCCAGATCGACATGCGGCAGATTCTGCCGCTCATCACAGCGCCCTGCCACATCTTGCAGAGCGTCAAGGACCTGGCGGTGCCGGTGGTGGTGTCCGAGTATCTCCACCAGAATCTCGGCGGCGTGTCCATTGTTGAGATCATGTCGTCGGACGGTCACCTGCCGCAGCTCAGCTCGCCGGATATCGTGATTCCGGTGCTGCTCAGGCATATCCGTCATGATATTGTTGTGTGAACTAAAATGTCAGAATGTGGTGGTTGTTTGTTTGTAATTAAGAGGGTTGTTATTTAGGACACTAGATTTTGTTTGTATGTGTTACTGGGTGTGTGAGGTTGCCTCTGTTAGGTTATCGTCTTCGGGTTGTGGATTGTGTGGGTGGTGCCATTGTCCTCCACATGGACAACGTCATGTGAAGGACTGAACGTTATTGCGCCACGTCGCGCTTTTCCTGTGTGCTTGGTAGTATATGGTAGTTACTAGTTAAATAAGTTTTAGCGTCACGGTTAGTTACTGAGAGAGTATAAAGTTTTGTTGTAATACTTGCATGAAGCAATGTAGTATGGATTTTTCTCTATATAATGTAATCAGACTTGTCTAACAAATTGGGAGCTCACATTCAGATACTATTTTATAAGATTATAAGAAAGAAGATTGGAGCGAAAGTAATTAGCATTCTTGAATCGGGTAATTTGATTATTAATATTAATTGAGTGATTTAAATTTGAATATTTTTAACCTAATTATATGGGTCGGCTAGCGGGTTAGTTCTTAACTTGGCCCAATCTGACTGACGCTGACCCCTACATTCCTCTTCATGCAAGTATGGGTCGTATTCTTGACAACATAACATGCCATTAAACTCTTGTCATGCCAACCGAAAAAAAAATTCAGAAAATGTGATCTCATGCTTGTTGAGCATTACACTTGGCTAGCCACGTGATGTGTGCTAACTAACTACATGAATGGCCTCTCAATTTGTTGAAGTTTATACTTAACTGACCACATGGCATTTGCTAACTCATCTCTCTCTTGTTCTCCCAGATCTGAGTGTGAGAATTGAACTTTTTGGGGATGAAAGCAATTAATCGCATTCTTGTAGAGCAGGAAAAAATTACAAAATAATGTATGCTTATTATTTTAAGGGTTTTGTCCAGAAACTAATATATGCTTCGGTTTATTGTTAGCGATTATCTTTTGAGGGCCCATTTTTCTAAGGCCCAAAAATTGACTTATTCTGGCCCAACCCTGAAGTTTTTTTGGTTAGGTCCAACCCTAAAATTAGAGGACAAGTTATCAATGCCTTATAAAAGACCATATGCACTAAAGTAGTACTAGACAGACAATTATATAAAAAGTTTGACCCATGCCCGTGGTTTTAAATCTTGCTTGTGCTCTAATGGTTTCAAAACAATATTAAAAACATTTACAGATACTATAGTATTAGAGATGAAGTTATTATAATCATAATGGCTTCTAAAAGTTAGGTTGGGCCACTATTCAGATTATTTTGTAGATATCCTTGGCGACATGTACTAATTATGAGGTAGATCCCACCCACTCTTTATCCTCCAATGTTTATAAAAAAATTTCTCTATTGTAAAATTTTGAATGTGAAACATTATAGAATATGAGTGAGCATTCAATCATTCGAATTAAGTCTTCTTTAAGTTCAAATGAATTTTCTATTTTGAGAGATCCAGTTGAAACTCATATATTGCAAATGTGGTTTTTTAGTTGACACGAATTTCTGATGGTTAACACAAATCGAATTTATGGTTGACACAATGAAGAATTGGGTTTGCAGATATGCATTTGCAACTTCATTTTCATCTTCCCTTCTCTCTCTGGATCTATAGATTCAACTTTATCTTCAACCCAAACGGATTATGGTTGGTTTTTCTAATTTAAAATTGGTTTTTTGATCTTAAGAGAGAAGAGTTATTATGGGGTTTTTAGTTCGAATTTTTTTTTGTTATTGATTGATTTGCATAATTGAAAAGAGAAAAAAAAAATACTTGGGGTTCTTGGTTTTTCTAATGTAATGATCTTTTTCATATGCTCCAACCCATTTGCACGAAAAATCTATAAAAACTCAAATTTGGTTAATTTTTTTTTTGGAGTCAATTGCTAGAATTTTTAGTAGAATGTGTAGACTACAAATTTTTTCATATGCTCCAACCCATTTGCACGAAAAATCCATAAAAACTCAAATTTGGTTAATTTTTTTTTTGGGGTCAATTGCTAGAATTTTTAGTAGAATGTGTAGACTACAAATTTCACACAAGGGGTATTTTGATTTGAAAAAATAAAAAGATTATAAATGTAAGTTTTTGGAGACTAGGATCAACAATTTTTTATGGGTATTAAAAATGGTTATTCAATTAAATTACTTAAAAAACATAGAGTTCAATTCAACCCTATCACAAAACAAAGTGCTCTGGCTCAACCAATCAAGTTTAATCTTGGGACACGTGTGGTTTACAAAACAAAGTGCTCTGGCTCAACCAATCAAGTTTAATCTTGGGACACGTGTGGTTTACACGTACATACACATCTACACTCCACACCCATTCCTCTGCTTCCTGGGCTTTATCAGTTCAACTTTCAACTATACTTTATCCTTTTTCCCATTTTACCCCTCCCGATTCCTCTTTAACCCCCACATTTCCTCTCGCTGGAGCCGTTGATGCAAAGAAAGGAACACAACACAGAGACACAGAGAAGACTGTGCCTCGCCGATCCACCCGACTCAACTCGCCCTGGTGACTCAGAAATGGCTGCGGATACCTCCGAGAGAGTGGAGCTCGCCAAGCTATGCAGCTCACGTGACTGGTCTAAGGCCATCCGAGTCCTCGACTCCCTCCTCTCTCAGTCTTCTTCTATCCAAGACATCTGGTCCGTACAAACTCTCTCTCTTTCTCTCTCACTTTGTCATTTGTAATTCCAAACGCTAATGATCTTCAATTCCTTAATTGAATTGGCTTCTGATCGATGTGTGGCTACCAATGTTGGTTTTGCAGCAACAGAGCCTTCTGCTACAGCCAATTAGAGCTGCACAAGCACGTAATTAAGGACTGCGATAAGGCGCTTCAGCTCGACCCCACGCTTATTCAAGCTTACATCCTCAAAGGTTTTTCTCCGTTCAATTTAATCAAATTTGCGCTATTATTCGACTTTAAATGTTTGTCTCGTTTTCTTGAAAATTTGGATATTTAGAGTAATTAGATGATGATGAAACCTCAACTGTATAACTATTAACCTCCTCGGTGCTAGTTACTTAGGAATTTTCAATTAGATGACATAGTATCGTCACAGTTCAGCTGTGTAATCTCAATTTGAATTTAGTAGTATGGCAAATGTGAATCAGTTGCTAGAATGTGTGTGTAACAAAATTAAGAATGCGAGGTTCATTGTTTGAACGACTTGCAGCATGGTTTGTATCAGTCCTTCTACATTTTGGGAATTTTTTGATAATCTAAAAGTTACTTATCAATGATGTAATGAACGTTCTATGGGAAATTGGAATTTGAATTTTGTGTGTGTTAAAGTTGGTTATTCCAACTATTAGGAGCCTACTCTTCATATTCACTATGTATACATTTAAGAATTTCAAAAAAGAAAAGACGAGGGAAATACACTTTTGATTGAAGAATTTGATAATATATCTACTTCATTATGAGGAAGGTAAAACAAAAATATACTGAAACTGCACGGTCATATTTGAGCCTACAATTCATTTTGTTAGAATCAGAATGCTCTTTTGGATGTATATGTAAGCATGCACTCTCAATGTACACTTATTTTATGCTTTCTATGATTCTATGTTGTAAAAATTCTAAATGCTTGTATGCAAATAAATTACTCTCGCTGTTGGGGCTCAGCCATTCTTGCAATCTTAGACTTATGGTTTCTGTCGTCTAGGTTGTGCATTTTCTGCTTTGGGAAGGAAAGAGGATGCTCTTTTGGTTTGGGAGCAAGGCTATGAGCATGCTTTGTGTCAGTCCGCAGATCTGAAGCAATTGCTAGAACTGGAACAGCTTTTAAAAATTGCAAAACAGGATAGAAGTATTGGACATGAAAACCATGGAACAGAGTTGGTGTCATCTATGCTTGTTTCTAAATCAAGACCACAAGTTAATGGGAAATCAAGTGAAACTTATAAGAATCACAATAAATTGATTGATCAATCGAAATCATGCAGTGAATCAACGGTTACCTCTGAGATCCATAGCAAGTCTAATGGTAGTTTTGACACATGCAATGGAATAGGTGAAAAAGCCAGAGAGAATAAGAAGTTTGATAGCAAAATGAATGGGAATCATGATATTCACCATAAATTGAGTCATGACCCTGAACCATGTAATGACTTAAATGATAGATGCAGTAAATTACCTATGATTTGTAGCAAATCAAGTGATGTAACTGAAACTCCCTCCACACCCCCGAAGTTAAGTAATAAATCTGACATACGTAATGAAATTAGTGATGGGCCCAAAAGAAATAAAAAGTTCAGCGTTTCCAGAGTTTCAAAGACCAAGTCAATAAGTGTGGATTTTCGGCTATCAAGGGGTATAGCGGAGGTATGTTACATTGCTGTATTTGGTAACCATTTTTCTGTTTGAATGCAGTTATTGTATATATTGAATTCCCAGCGTTTTAAACCTTATAATTTGTTCAACATATAATGTACCTCTTTCATAGGTTAATGAAGGGAAATATGCTCATGCCATATCTATATTTGACCAGGTAAAGTTTCTGGCCATGTGAGTCATCCTCAAAATTTTCTGGCTATTTGTAGTTTGCCTTCCCATTTTTCTCTTCTTTTCTTTCACTTTTACTTCTATTCTTTCCCTTTTTCTTTTGTGGTCTGTGGATGGGAACACCAGGTCTAGAGGGTCATAGTTTTGTGGGGCCATTAGCAAGTTTTATGAGCATTTGCATTGCTGTATAATTATATGCACAGATATTGAAAGAGGATCCTAACTATCCAGAGGCACTAATAGGGAGAGGGACAGCCTATGCATTCCAACGAGAACTTGAGGCTGCAATAGCTGATTTTACAAAGGTATTTGACTAGCTAATATCTGACAGCAGAAGGAAAAATAGTTGGCTCTACATGCAAGTAGTTGATTTGATTTATTTTTCAGGCCATGGAATCAAATCCATCAGCTTGTGAGGCATGGAAACGGAGAGGGCAGGCTCGAGCTGCCATGGGAGAATTTGTTGAGGTGTTTATGCTACCTTAATTTGTTTTTTTTTCCTTTCTAATCCAGTGCTACTTATTAGTTATTATGGTTTCCTATATGTGATTTATATTATCATCAGACAAACTGACAAGAGATGTGCACTATTATGTAATGTATTATGCATAAAATAAACTAATGAATATTTTTGTTCATATGCTTTTAGACTGTTCCTCCGAATTTATTATTGGTAGAATAATCTTTGTTTCTTGTGACACAAGTACTGATGTGTACGTATTGCATTCCCTTATGATTCCAGGCCATTAAAGATTTGTCCAAGGCATTAGAGTTTGAACCAAATTCAGCAGATATTCTACATGAAAGGGGTAACTTTCTCAAACCCCATATTTTTACATTAATCAATATATTCCAGCATTCAGTTTCAGAGGTTTTAATATTTACTTCTTTTTTTTGTATAGATAAAACTGTATTATAGGAATTCTGGTATTTTGTTGTCTACTTTTGGTGGAAATCTGCATGTTCTTACATTTTATCAGGTTTAAGTGCTGTTAAGATGTTGAGACAGGTGCAAATGAACAATTTTATAGAGAGATTGATAGTATAGAAGCTGTAGAAGCTTGACATTCTAGTTATTGAGATTTGAGACTGCTCTTTTTCTGGAACTATAATTGAATGAAAGTTTATCAAGCAAGTGATGGAAACTATTGCATGACTTCCTCAATACTATGAGTAACACAATAGCTGATATAACCACATGTATTAGGAAAACTATTTGGTATACTTTTATTAATAGCCAAAAACAATTAGAGCAGGTAATGACAGCGCTGTAGCATTGTAAATTTTACAGGGATTGCCAATTTCAAGTTTAAGGATTTCTACAATGCTGTTGAAGACCTATCCACATGTGTGAAACTTGACAAGAATAACACATCTGCATACACATATATGGTGAGCTTCAAGATTATCCTGTTGATTCCATTGTCTGGTAATTGTTCATGCAATGTACCTGGAATAGGTCTTGTACTCATATTTGTGATACACATATATGGTGATTGAACTCATATTTGTTTCCCTAGGGTTTGGCATTATCTTCTATTGGTGAATATAAAAAAGCTGAGGAGGCACATTTGAAAGCAATTCAATTGGATCAGAATTTCCTTGAGGCATGGGGGCAGCTAACCCAGGTATCCATGAAAAACTACTTTGTTTACCCAGGCCAAATGAATTCCTATCAACAGTTAAAAAAAGCATTCTGTATCTAGTTCATTTCATTGCCTATCCCCAATCTCTATGGCAGCATTACTGGTAAAAAGCAGAACCTCATGGAATCAATATGGGATAATGTCTCTGTTAAAGAACATAGTAATCATGTAATACTCTAGGATCTGGGGATACGCTCGTAACTAATTCTTGGTAGCAGTTTAATAGTTCGCTCTTAATTACTCATATAGAGTGAATAGTATTTTCCCTTTTGTCTTATACAAATCAAGCAGTTATAACAAGTAGTGTTCTTGTGGACATGTGGATTATTGCAGTTCTATCAAGATATGGCAAACCCAACCAAGGCCTTTGAGTGTCTTCAGCAAGCTTTACAAATTGATGGGAGGTGAGCATTCCTATCTGAACTAAGCCATCCATGTTATTAATGTTTAGGCTGATCTTCAGGTGTCTGATTTAATTGAGGCCCCCACTGTTAACACTGGAGATATACTTGTTTGTCTAAATCAAGGTTTGCCAAAGCATATCATTTGCGTGGTCTACTGCTCCATGGGGTGGGAGAACACAGGTATATTTCACAAAATCATCAATCTTTGGAATGAATTGTTGACTGATGTAACCATTAACCAGCTTTTACTCTTAAAATATTCGCATGATCTTGTGAAGCATAAATTATTTTAGATGACCCCTGTCTCTGAGCGTATGGTTGATTTTAGTAAACTGGGATGTATTGTTATCGTCATCAGTTGCAAGCATGGTGCTAATATGCAATATAACAATCCACTTAAAATGGCATTTGGCACTAGAATAGTTCACAAGCATGATAGCTTTTTATTTTTTTATTTTTTTGGGGGTTATAATGTGGGACTTGTAGTTTTGTTACTGGTTCTTTTAGATTAGTGATAATGACTCTCGGCCATATTCATTGATGAAAAAGTTGCCAATTTGTCTTAGAGATGCTGACTAAATTTATGGTATTTTTTCATTGGAATTTACCACTGCTCTATATTTAAAAAGGCTGTTTAATTTAATTGCTGGGTTTTATTTTGCAGCAAGGCTATTAAGGATTTGTCAACTGGGTTGAGCTTTGAGAATGCAAATATTGAGTGTTTGTATTTGCGGGCGTCTTGCTACCATGCTATAGGAGAATATGGACAGGCGGTATTATAAATTGTTTCTTTGCTTGGTTTGGAATATCAGCTGCATGTTTAATCATATTATAACACTGATCTATTGGTTAAAGGTCAAGGACTACGATGCTGTGCTGGATTTGGAGCTAGATTCAATGGAGAAGTTTGTGTTGCAATGCCTGGCTTTTTATCAGGTTTAATTTGATCTGGAATAGTATGGCTTATTCATGTTTGTATTCTTGCACTTGTAAGCACTAAGTTCTGTTGTGCAGGGACTCAAAAGTGTAGGCACTACGTATCTTTTATGTGCAGTTCGATCTTATAGCATATATCTTAATGCAGCTTGGACACTTTTCTTCTTTGCATTTAAATTTCTTAAATGAAATATTATGATCCCTTTTATGAGTACAAAATCATGCATAAGAAATCACGATTTAATAACAGAAGGGACACTAATGAATGACGATCTTATTTTATCTTAAACCATGCATTGCTTATCCTGACTTGTATTAATGTCGATCTTATTTTATCTCAAACCATGCATTGCTTATCCTGACTTGTATGATAAGACTTGTTTTTTTTTCTTTTTTTCTTTTTTTTTCAGAAAGAGATTGCTCTGTACACTGCATATGTCGATCTTATTTTATCTCAAACCATGCATTGCCTATCCTGACTTGTATGATAAGACTTGTTTTTTTTTTTTCTTTTTTTCTTTTTTTTCAGAAAGAGATTGCTCTGTACACTGCATACAAAATCAACAGTGAATTTTGCTGGTTTGATATTGATGGAGATATTGATTCACTGTTCAAGGTGACATTGAAGACTATATTTTGTTTTGATTTTCAGTTCATTGTGATGATTTTTTCAACTACTTTCAACTCAGAAATTTTTCATTGTTTAGCATAATCATACCTAATAAATAAATGCATTACTGACATTTAGTAAGTAATAGTACAAAATATATTGTGTATGAAATGTCATCTATGAAATATAAAGTTAAGGTATTCCCCTGGATAGAGCTTTCAACAACTAATTGTGAAACTGAAGAAGCTGAATATGACATTTCAAATATTTATTTTTTGGTAAAAAAGGCTAAAGCCATGGAGAATTCTCTTGAAGAACCAACACATGCACACCCAAACCAACGCGGGTCATTGGAAAACAACTAATTTTTTTATTTTTTGTTGGTTTTCTTCTTATAATTTTGAAGTCCAACAATGTTACCCCAAACAGAGGCTAAAACATATCCTCCCATAAATCAGTATCTAAAGGCACATCAACAAATTGCTTCGTGGTTCATTGTTTTTGAATTCTTTTATTTCAAGTTTATTGTGTGTTAAATTCAGGAGTACTGGTGCAAAAGATTACACCCCAAGAATGTATGTGAAAAGGTCTATCGGCAACCTCCCCTGCGTGAATCTTTGAAGAAGGGCAAGCTTAGAAAGCAAGATTTTTCAGTTACAAAGCAAAAGACTGTCCTTCTACAAGCTGCTGATTGCATTGGAAAGAAAATTCAATATGATTGTCCTGGCTTCTTACCAAATAGGCGTCAGGTGATTTTAATATCAAGAATAACTTTGAATTTAATCTGCGTTCATTGTTGTGGCTTCTTAATTGAAATTCTTCCCTATTTTCCCATGTATTCTAGTTCTAAATTTTTATACCTGTTTGAGGTTTCTTGTAATTGAACATATTGCCTTGAAAAAGTTCCACTTATCTTGTTTATTATCTGAATTTGAAAAATCCGGATCAAATAGATTCAATTGAAGCTGCAGATGTTGCATTGCATCTGAGCCCTGTCATCTTTTACCTATCTCATATTTAAAAGCTAAATGGGATATGATCTGTTAATTAAAGTTGCTTAGTCGAAGGATTTGCAAAACATTTAACCAGAGGTGCATCAAGCAAGGTTCCACTTTTACCTTATGGAATTTTTTTTTTGAGCTGATTCACGTTGTCCACATCATTTTCTCAAGCACAAAGATTTGATCATGAGATAAATATGACCATGCTAAGACTCTTCTTTGATTCAGTTTTAATATGTAAGTTTACTATTCTTTTTCAACCATGTTTTAAACAAGGAGCTAACATCTGTACTCAATTGTAAAAATGTCAGTTTTGACTCATTATGCAGGTGTAGATAAGTTAAATTGAACTTCTGTATGGACCATATCGTTTTAAAGAAGTAGAAAGATGAAATTTTGATTGTTACTATTACTTTAGAATTTTACGTTATAGCATTTGGCATTGTCTATTTGTTGACCCATTTCAAGCATTCAACTTTACATCTATATTGCTTAAACATGTCCATCTTTCTCTAGTTTTCCTTTACCTTAAGAGCTTTGAATTAAATCAATTAATCAACCAAAAATTCTGTTAATTTGCTCATGTTCTGTGTCTACCAGCATCGTATGGCAGGATTGGCTGCAATTGAAGTTGCACAAAAGGTTTCAAAAGCTTGGCGGTCCTTCCAAGCAGAATGGAAATATTCTAATAAAAGCACATCAAAGTATGGTAAGAGAGGCCGGAGAAGGGAAAGAACCAATTTGCCCAGCCAGAATAGAGGCGGTGCTGGTTGTAGTACGAGTAGCTCCTCAGAGACCTCAACTTCATATAGCATCACAGAGGCTAAATCATCTGGTCGTTCTATGATGTCATGGCATGATGTTTATTCATTAGCTGTCAAATGGCGGCAGATTTCTGAACCTTGTGACCCCGTTGTGTGGATTAACAAGCTAAGGTATTCCATGTGCCTGTTGATTTATAAATAATCTGCATGCTCAATGGCCATAGGACATCATGTTTGGATAAATTAGATAGTCAAATATTTCTTACTTTTTCTAATATGTGGATTTCTCTGCAACTCAGTGAAGAGTTTAATGCGGGATTTGGGTCGCATACACCAATGATCCTCGGACAAGCAAAAGTTGTTCGGTACTTCCCAAATTTTGAAAGGTGAATGTCTATAATGATTCCATTTAGTATTGAACTGTTTAAACAAGCCCTCCCCCCCGGCCCCCCCTTGCCCTCTTCTCTTCTACTGCTCATCACTTGTCAATGTGGCAGAACATTAGATGTTGCAAAGACTGTCATTAAGGAAAAATCATGTGTGTACAACAAGGTAGATAACATTATTGATCTATCTTGGGATGGGAAATTGCAAGATGTGAGTTCACTTAATCCTTTATTTATACTTTTGAAAATCCTATTTTATTACTTGAAGAATCTATTCTCTCCTATATTATAGTCACTTTTAATTCATAAGTTCTGTTGCTCGTCTTTTGCATGGATTACCCTCATTGAACAATCATTTCTTTCATAAATAAAAAATTGTTCACTAGTGTAATCATATTCATGCAGATTATGCATGCAAAATCCTGTGCTGATCTATACAGAGTTGTTGGTGAGGACTTTTGGTTGGCTACTTGGTGCAATAGCACTGCCTTTGAGGGGTAAAAATGCATAATCTTAAAATTTGAAGTCCTTGCATTTTAATTGTATGCCATGCCTAGTTTCTGGATTTTTTTCTGCTTGTTTCAGGAAGCATCTTGAAGGGACCAGGATTACCCTAGTAAAAATGTATAGGTTTTTTGCTCCTTTGCTTTCAACTTTCCTTATATTTTCTAATTTTATTTTATGTATTTCTGTTTTCCATTTTTTTTACTCTTTTATTTTTCAATTTTTGGATATATTAAATGATTTTTTCTAGGGGGGAGCATGGATATGACTTTGCAATCAGAACACCTTGTACACCTTCTAGATGGGATGAGTTTGATACCGAAATGGCAATGGCATGGGAAGTATGTTACCCTACGCCTTTATAACACAAGCTAGTAGTCTTTATTTGTACTATCTAGCTAGACTCTCTTTTGATTACTAGATGTGGGTAATCTAACATGCCAAAACCCCTTTTGTCACTGCTTCAAATGGAACTAATACATGCTTTTTTCTTAAGACTTTTGCACCTCTTAACATTTGTGATGCAAAAGGAATTTTTTTGCATTTCCCTACCACGTGATTGATTGTTGGATCTTTGATATGATCAATACATTGTACGGGAAGAACATATGTCAAATATGAGACCTGAGAAGTGCCTCTAGTACCTTTTACCATCCCCTGGTTTTGTATGTGTAGAGTCTTCCCAAGCGTTATGTTGGCCAGTGAAATGTACTCATACCAAGATCTAGCATAAAGCATATCTGAATGTCTGGCCCAAAAAAAAAAAAAAACATATCTGAATGTGATTTGGCTAATCCTTACCTATGACGAGATAATTTGTTAAAAACCTAATCAAGAGAAAAAGAATACTTGACATCCAATCTGAAAGCTAACCTGAGCCATAAAATAAAACATGCTCCAGAAGTTTTATTCCACTCTCCCACATATCTATCTCAAGTTCTCTACAAACCTTTTGAACTCCATTTCTCATATGGCCCAAAACTGATGCCTTACCAATCCTTCTAGGATCATGCAAGATTCTTAGCCCTAGTAATCCTAGTTCTTGAATAATGAGTTGATAAAGTTTATGAAAGCATAAATTGGTACTTAAGGTATTCCAAATATTTGGCCACCATATTCTGCTTAAGCAGAACTTTAAGATGCAATCCACCATTTTCTATCTCTTTCATGGTGAGTCTTCTGGATAGACTGGACCTTTTAGGCCGGTGCTGAAGCAGATGTCTTAGCTAGAGGTGCTTACAAGCAGTTTTGTATATATACTATTGTTTGTCTTTCACTCTGTGTGTTGCCGTCCTTGTTGTTGCAACCCCTGGTGGTGTATACTATCGGATTTTTTTATTATTGTAAAATCAGTTGGTTGAGTAAACTACTAACATTTGCATCTACCAACTATGGATTGGCAGGCGATATGCAATGCTTATTGCGGTGAAAATTATGGGTCTACTGACTTCAATGTGCTTGAAAATGTGAGAGATGCAATTTTAAGGATGACATATTACTGGTATAAAATTTGACTTTGATGCATGGATATGGCATGTTTGTCTTTCAAAAATATATAATTCTAAATAAAGATTTTATCCATATATGTTTTTCAGGTACAATTTTATGCCTCTTTCAAGAGGCTCTGCAGCTGTTGGGTTTATTGTTATGCTCGGATTGCTTCTTGCTGCTAATATGGAGTTCACAGGAAGTATCCCACAAGGTTTACAGGTGGATTGGGAAGCCATCATGAACTTCGATCCAAACTCTTTTGTGGACTCGATCAAGAGTTGGTTGTATCCATCTCTGAAGGCAACAACATCCTGGAAAGATTATCCGGATGTGGCATCAACTTTTGAGACAACAGGTTCAGTTGTTGCTGCTCTGAGCACTTACAATGATTGAGCTTTTAAAAGTGCTGAAGAGGTGAGTTCACTGCATCAGTAGGCCTGATGAGAATGCGGTATTGTTCACTTATTGCTAAATAGTAATGGTCTTGGGTATTCAGTATCTAAGTATACAACCTAAGCTCACTTATTGCACTTGCATTATACATTGTACTACTCTTGTATTTCTCAGAAATGTCTGAATTGTTATCAGCTATTAAGACTTAAGAGATGGTCCCATTTCTCATTTGGCACGTTCATTTTATTTCGATTACCCAATAATTTGGGCTGACTTTCTAAATTTTGACTTTGTGGCAGCAGAATGTTTGTAAGCAAACAATGTATTTCAGACAGTTGTTTTTTCCTGGAGGTCTTACTCTGCAGAGAGAAACTGGGTCAACTGGAGGCAAGATACTTGCAAATCTTACACCGGCTTGTAGATCTGCACCGGCTTGTATCATTGTAAACGTGCTGTAATTTTATTAATTGTACATTTCTGTAGGATAGTAAAATTGTAATTTTCTTCTTTGCCCCTTCATTTTAGCAAATCTATATAATTGTCGTGTTTTAATTCACAAGGGATCTCAGGCATTTTTAGATTTAAACTTTTTCCTTTTCATTGATTCCTGGTGATTGTATGACACTATTATTTGCCTCCATCGTTTCACTTCTTTTTTTTTTGCCCCATCAAATGCTTGTATTTGGCTTCACTCAATCTCATATACTTTTAATAACTAAGATGGTCATGTCATCTGTTACATCATATTTTACTATTCGATAAAATTACTCGTATGAAAATAGCTCTCATATTTTGGTATTGAGTTTGACAGTGGAAAAGTGAATTGTGGTCGTTTTACGCACTTGCGTTCAAATTTTTTTCCTCTCTTGTAATTAAAAAAAGAAAAGAAAAAGTGACAGTGAAAAATAACATGACTATCATTTTTTTTTTAATATAAAAAAGTAGTGGCAATCACATTAAAAAGTGACACCAAAAGTTGGGCATCTCAATTATCAACTATATTTTGATGTTTCTAATATCACTGAATCTTTTTTATTTTTTGGGTGAAATATCACAAAATTTTTTGCAAGTGATGATGCAAAAGGAATAGGATGCCAAATAATGTTCTTTCTAGAATGGTGCTCAACTTTGTCAAACAAATCCAGTCACAGATATGCTTAGCAATCCATACCTAATTAAAGATATATTAATATGTGAGATAGTTGTGAATACATAGAATTATTTGTCTTTTGCCAACTTAAAAGCGCAATTAGTGTAGTAGTGTTAGGTAGGATCCTATATAAATCAAATCTCTGCGGATATTAAGAAAGAGTTTGGTACTGGAAGGTTTTCTAATGGTTAATTATTTTATAGTGTCTTAACTTGGAATGTTGGCAGACAGGTAGAAAGTGGAGGAACAAAATCCAAAGTGAGGTTGGTATATTGACTTACTGTTTCTTTCGTCTGACCATTTTGCGACCAACTATGCAACCCAGAACCTAATTTCCCTTTGGAGGTGGTAAATTCTTATAAATAAATTTGCTATAATTTTTTGTTTTTTGATTTGGGGAAGGGAGATTTAAATTTAAAACATCTTCCAACAAATTGAAAAAAAAAAAAAAAAAAAAAAAAAAAAAAAACCACTGAATCAATAGTTGGTAAAATATTGCTAAGCTAATAGTTGGTTTACAAAGAAAGATTATTCTAGCACCCAAAAATAATTCTTGCACTCCACTACACTATCACACATGAGAAGGCTGATTTTGGAGTCTAATCATTTTCCAAGACCTATTTTATAAAATCACCTGATAATGTTACAAGTCATATCAATTAATGAAAAATCTATATATGTACAACGTAAACACAGAACTGATACTGTGAAACATGTCATCAAAAATAAAAAGTAGTGTGACATATAATGACAATGCAATCATGGTATTAAATTTCACTGCTGGAAATTTTGGCACACTCCCATCAATTTTTCGTTTTTTCAGCGATTTTTCCTCTCCAGATATTTTCCATCCTTTTTGAAGGCCGAGCTGTCATTATTTCCTTTAGATTTTTAAAATTTCAGCAAAATTTCGGTAATATTTGTATAATTTCGGAATATGAGGCAGTGAATAAAATAAAAGCTTAAATAATTTGGATTAAAAAGAAGGGAGTCCAAAACCCCAATCACTCTGCCCGTGTGAATAAGCGAAGGCTTTCACCAAGCTGAAACATTTTTGGGTTATAATTCTCAAATATTTTATAGGAAATTAGAGTTTACTATATTTTATATTTATATATTTCTAATACAAATTTTCATATGTAGGACAATCATTTAGCTAATCCTACAAGCTAACCCCAGCCACCACTACTGATACTCTTTTTCCTTTTTTTATTAACACTTCTGAGACTATGCTAATATATATATAATTACAGGCCTCCGCCCTAAAGAATGACTAAATATATATATATGTAAAATTAGAAAATTAGGATTAAATGCCAAATATCAATAATTTTCTAGCAATACACTAATTTTTGTTTTTATTTAGATACTAACTTAAAGCATGACATTCTAAATTAGGTTGTAAATTTGTACGAAACATGAATTTTCTAAATTTTTCTCACAATTTTTATTGATATTAATATTTTTTTAAAATTTTCATCAAAACTTTCTTCAAATTTTTGTCCATACCAAAATTTAAGACCTGAATGCAATTTAATACAGTTTTTGTCGGTTTTTGTAGAGCACTGTGCAAAATAAAAGTTTGGCCCCCCACCCAAATTTGGGTGCATTTGTCTGTATCGATCTACTCTTAGTTGGCTACAAAATTAAAAGAGTGATAGGCAGAGGATGAGTGCATGGTTCCCATGTATGCCAGGTGTTTTCATGAATTTATAGGAGGCAGTTGCATTATGTTGGTACGTACGCGATCATGTGATCATTTATCGGAGAGAAGATGGTTTGTATACCAAAATTTCTTCAAAATGGATCAACATCCAAATTTGTTGATCAAGTATTCTTACAAAACCTAATTTGTGTCCCTTACCCTAAACTTGCCACTCTATCAGTGACATTGACACCCTTTTTTCTTCGTCTCGCCCTTTCTAGCTTTCTCCTCCTTTTTCCAGTAAAAGTTTCTTCCTCAATACCTGTAAAAGAAATGAATGGTTCTAAAGGCTTAGCTAACAAAATTGACTCTGAAATGATTACAAAATGCAAATTCATAATAATAAACTATATATCTAACAAGAAAGCATTACTCGTATATGCTTCAGAGTTGAGAGCCTCACTGCGAACACTCTTCTCCTTCTTCTTCTTCTTCTTCTTCATCATCATCATCACGTGCCAAGTTGCAGGAGCAAATTGCCAAGTGGCGTTCATCTGCTTGTTAATCATGCGCGCCGCGTAGTATGGGATTCTGGCACCTTTGCTTTGCTGATCAGACCTTACACTTCGGCCATTAACAAACGTTAAGCAGTCCATCAAGCTCTCTTTGCCCAACCCCATCATGTCATAGGCCTGTGATCTCCTCCACAGGCTCTTACCATGAGGACTCACCGCACTGGATAAGCACAGAGCTCGGGTTGTGTCACTAATGGCAGCCACTGGATTCCTCAGCAGCAAGTAACACTGAGCTCTGTTGCTATGAAGCACAAGCCTGTCTCTTCTCATTTTTAATGGGCACAAATCCAAGGCCTCTGAGTACTTCCTCACAGCCTTATCAATGTTCCCTGACCAAAAGTTCACATTTCCATGCTTTTTCAACTGACCCACCATTGATTTCCTCTCTCTGATTTCGATTTCAGACATCAACTTCTCCCTCTTTTTTCTGTCAACCTTCAAATCCCATATCTCCTCCAATGCTCTCTCAGCTTTCTTGCTCCCCAATTTCAAATTACCATACTTGATTTTGTGGTAATCTTGTAAGAGTGTCTGTGTGATTGTGTCTCCTACTTTTTGGGGTCTTCTGAGCTCAACCAGATCAACAAGAAACACAACTGAAATGTCCATGACTTTGTATCTGGTTTCTGGGTCTTTGAGAAGAAGTAGCAGAGAATCAATGGCTACCAGCTGCCAATCATGTGAAGACCTTGAGACATTGCACAGTGTCTCTATGACTTCTTGTAAATCTGCTACACTTTTCCTTCCAATTTTGGAGTGACAAAGTGTTTTTAACAGTCCAATCCCAGAAGGTGAGGTTGTATTTTCCAAACCACCCCACATTCCACACAATTCCATCAAAAATTCTTTCTTGCAGATCAAAGTCAGAGACTTTTCTCTGCATGCAAAAGAGCTTAGAAGATAGAGAGACCAACACTGAAGCTGGCTAGCCCATTCCTCTGCCTTTGTGTTCTCAATTTCAAACCCTCCAAGCCCTCTAGTAAGCAAATTACAATGATACTTCAACCTCTTCGAACCTTTCAAGCCAATAAACTTATCATAAACCTCTTTAAGGCTTGTTGAGGCTATCTTCATGGCTAATTCTACAATTTCAACTTCATGGTTCACAGCAATGGCTTCAAGGACCTTTTCATGGCCAGCCATGTGACCAAGAGCCCGAACTGCCACTCGCTGCTCGACCCAAGTGATCTTACCTCTCATCAGCTCCATTAATGGCGAAACCACGCCGGATTTTAAAGCCTTCTCTGCAAATTGAGCCTTGTTCATGGTGTAAGAACCAATGATATGTGCAGCATAATAAGGGATGTAGATGTTCTGGTCACTCAGCAGCCATTCCTTGTCATTGATGCCTTTGTGGATGAGCTTTGCCATGCATTTGAAGATCCCGAGGGATGGGAATTCGGGGTCATTTGGCTTCTTCATGGCTACGTTCCAGAGGCTACTTAATTCAAGGATATGTTCTTGGTCATTTCTGAGAGGCATATCTTCGAAGGCTTTCATGATTTTAGCTTTTTGGAGATATGGGTTTGGCTCATTCATGGCGCAGAAGAAACAAGAGGGTTTAGTGCACACTGGCTCAGAGGGCAGTTTGACAGTCTTTTTGGTTGGATTGTTTTGGAATTGTGAGTCCATGGTTGGGGGAAGAGAAGTTGGAGTTTTATTGGCTTTTGGGGTTTCATTAACAGGCATCAGATAAAAAAGAATGCTTAATTAGTTTGGTTGGGTTTTGGTTGTGCAGGTGTGACTTGTGAGAGAGCAAAAAGTTATAGTAAATAAAGAATGAGGGCAAGTTTTCTTCCTCATATGTTATGTTATCATAATCTCAATCTAAATTATTGATTAGATTAACTTTTGTTTGAACTTAAAGTGTTAGATTAACAGTTTAATAGCATAAAATATTAAATATATGACAATAAAACATTATTTTATAAGTTTAATAGAGAACAACACTAGGTACTCTTAAATAACTGGGCCACATCATTGTCTCCGCCATCAAATCCAAACACTATGAGTTTGAAAATTCTATTTATTGTGTTAAATCTGTCTATGAAGAAGAGGATGATGACAAGCAGTACCATTCTCTTGAACCGGCCACCTGCACACTAATCATTGATCAGATGGAGTGCTCTCTCCTTACACCAACTCACGTTTTCTCAAAAGGGAGGTCTAACTCTATCACATGTTTTCTTCTCTTTCATCTTTTCATTCTATTTCAAATGGCTAAAAGCAAGAGACAAAATGAAGCAATTTAATTAAGTAATACTCTGTTAGTGTTACATATGCTTCTGCAGCCAAATGGTCAAAGGGTTCTTAATTTCTTATGGGAATAGCTGTAATTGGCCGCATGTTAAGCACTTATAGATTAACTGAACCAAGTGTCTTTTACCAAAATGGAGACACAGTGCCATGAATCATGATTCCATTTTAGGACTATATATATACACATAATTAGCCACATAATTTGAAATTTAAAAAGAAAAAAGTACAGCAAATGTGGACTAGTATGATTCTGCATAAAGGGTGATCTAATAGGGGTTACTTACTCACTCCAGATAGCCATCATAAACCCCATCTTGTTCCATAGCTTCAAATTCAAGTAAAAAACTATGGTCCCCTCCATAAAGAGCCAATCAACAACTACTAAAACTTTTCCTATATATATTGGGATGCAGGCTTTTTAAGCTTGGCTTGGATGCAAGTCAGCTGAACTCAAAAAAGCAGAGTGGATGTCAAAAAATATATTGCTGCGAGTACAAGTGGGTTGGTCTCAAGAGAATGCGGCTATATATTGATCATATGCAAAATCTACGAAAAGCATACCTACACTATACTAGACAACATATAGTTTAGTAACTTGTGCTTCTAAAGTTTGTTTAAATAATCAAGTTCTACCTATGACAAAGTGTCAAAGTGCAATAGTACTCTGAATGCCTCTTACATTAATTGATTATAGTCATCATGATTTATGGTTGTTTAGCTCACACTTGTTGGCATTAATTTATATGCTTCGAGAATCAAGATGCGTGCATATATGTCCTAATATTATTTTAGTTTGTGGTTAGTCTATGAGCACTCCATTATAGTTTCTAGGGCTAGCTATATATATATATATATGATGTAGCAGATGAGCAGCTAGCTAGTTCACTAGCTCAGAGTCAGAGTGATATTTGTTTTTTGTTCTCAAACGTGAACATGGGAAACTAACAACTGGGCCGACTGGCCCAAAGAAAGTTGGGCCTTGGGTTATAAAACCATGTAAGCCCATTACAAAATCCAGTACCTCCAGGCTCTAGTAACATAAAACTATATGAAGAATTTTACATGCACCCTCGAATTTGATTAATGCACCCCAGCCTTAATAAATTTAAATGTACTCACTTTGCTCCCCTTAGGATCACCGATATAAACGAGTAAACTGAAATAATTAGATGGATTTAATGTGTGATTTAGACTTGTACACTTTGCTTGGGTGCACTGTGATTCATGTGTTATATATAGATTAGAGAGCAAGTGTGGTTGCAGACAAGGTGGCCAATTTTTAGTTCTCTATGAGTTTGGTGTTAGCTTGATATACATGATTAGCCTGTTTACGAGAATTTAAGCTTTTGAGACACAGAAGTTGTCTAACATTTAGATTATAGCTTATTTGTACATTTATTCCCTAAAAAAATTTTTTTTTTTCTCACTTTACTCCCTCAAAGTTTATTATCTCAATTTATCATGTGGAAATTCCTCCAATATCTCATATAACCCGAAACCATCAAGTGAGTCAATTTCACAATCAATTTACCCCCTACCACATAGACGCCATGTTAGGAATTCAAATGGTGGAATAGAATGAATTGACGGTTTCAGGTTATGTAATATACGGGAGAAACTTATAGAGAGTAAATTAAGACAATAAACTTTTGGTATTTGATCTAAATAATACGTGAATGGAGACGAAATTATAGTTTCAGAGAGTGAATATGCAAATAAGCTTTTAAATTATTTTGTTTTTGGTCCTCTCCCTTTTATTGATTTAGATCTCCACTTAGCTACTGTTTTAGGTAAAGAATTTTTGTCATTTGGTATTTGATCTAAATTCTCAGAAAAATTTATGTTTTTATTGGAATTAAAGAAATACTGTTATAAATATATGGTTTAATATGGATGACCACCATAATGTCCATAAGTTACACATTTGAATGGTTTGTAACCTATGCTCTAATGATCACATTTAGGGATTTGTAACCTATGATTTATGGGCATTAGATCATTGTCTCCATCATTTGTAAGCCTATAAATAGGCAGCCTAATGAGAAGAATAATACACATTCTGATTTCTCCCTAATTCTCTCTTATGCTCTCTCTTTATTTTCTTCAGTTTTACAACACGTTATCAGCACGAATAGCTTTTGGTGTAGTTCTTTCTTATTTGTTTTTCTCTTTCAAGACCATGGTGTGCCGAAACATTGATTTTAGGATCATATTTCCTAAATATAGCACACGGTCTCTTTTGTTTGTTATGGTTGGTGTTTTACAGAGTTTTCTCTTTTGTTTACTTTTGATTCTAAGTTTCTAACTTAGACTTTGGTTTACGTCCCCCAATATTTAATATATGAACAAGCTTTTCAATACTATTTTTAGGGGCTGACTAACTGTTTGGCATCTCTAACCTATTATTATTGTTTAGGTTGGTTTGTGTGATTTATCTCTTGGATTGTATAATACCATTTTTAATTGGTTGAGATCTTTATTTAAGATGTGGGATTTTATTTTTTTACACTTCATATAGAATTGTTAAACTTATAGTATGCTTTGAATTGCCGAAACTCCTTTGAGAAGCATATATGAACGATTTACTTATATCATATATTGGTATATGATGGGTATTCTATTATTCTATTGTTTATTTATACAATTAATTGACATATGTTCATCTATAAAATGTTTATTGAATTTGAGCATTAAAATGCGAAATCTTTTTATTTACAGCAACGAGAACTTGTTTTCCTTTGTATGAAAAATATGTATTCTTATTGCTCTTATTCGATTATATATTGTATTGATCAAAGGTTATTTTATGTTATTAAAAACTATAACATCATGTGATTATTATGATTGTTGAGGTCAGAACTGAATGATTGCTAGATCCTTAAATTAAAATCGATTAAGGGCTAGAAGAGTCTTAATCTTTCCAAAATCATTTGAGGACTTGAAGATCCTCATTAAATTAGATAAGGATCCGAAGTTCCTTATTGTTTATCATATATGAACCTAAAGTTCTTTTATCCGTACATGGACATGAATCGGTTCATTGACCCATACAAGGATCTAAAGTTCCTTGACTTATACAAGGGTCTTGAGTTTCTAATACCTATTTGAGAACCAGAGTAATAATAGAGACCAAAATTCTGAACTTGAAGTTTCAGATATATCAAAATAAATTAACCTAGAGTTCATGGGTTATAATATTATGAACCTGAAGTTCCATAATTAATATGATTATTTCATATGAATTTTCTTATGCAATTTTAATATGATTATTCATATGTTTGTGTTCCATTACTTGTTCTATATTATTATACAATGTAATATGTGATTATTTATACATAAATGAAATCAGGGCCTGAAGCTCCTTATTCTCAACATTATAAGGACCTGAAGTTCCTTGACCTTAATTATTTAAATGAGGGCCTAAAGTTCCTTCATTTTTATATGCAAATCGATCAAGACCTGAAGTTTCTTGATTTATTCTTTATTATATTGTAATTTTCTGCTTTAATTTCATTGGCTACTTTATTCCATATTTTAATACTTAGATTTATATTATTTTTGTTATATGGGCCTCTAGTCCCTCAAATATCAAAGACCTGAAGTTCTTTGATCCCTATATGGCCCGAAGTTCTTTATATAGTAAATTGGAATTTGAAGTTTCCATTATATAGTTGAGAACTAAGAGTTCTAAAGTAGACATATTTACCTAACTTGAAAGTTTTGGAAATATATTAATATGAACTTTAAGTTCATGGATCCTAATATTATGAACCTGAAGCTTCATAATTACTTAGTTACTCAATGGTATCTTAATCTGATTAAAGAGTCCTGAAGAGCTCATATTATGTTATCAAATATTAAGTACCTTTTGTGTTACTTACTGCCTTTAGGCATATTTTGGAAAAGCTTCATGATTTATAAGGACTTATACATTAAACCCTAAGCTTCGAGTATGAATATCACCTTGATCTCAAACCTGAAGTTTTGAGTAAATTATATTTTGCTTGAAATTCAAAATATATGAATCTTGTTAAGAACCAGAAGTTCTAACATGGTACAGACATAAAAGAAATAAGATCTTGAAGTCCAAATATGAACCTGAAGTTCAAAGCCCAATTATTTTAGAATCGGAAGTTTTAAATTATTTAAGTCCATCTTCTAATTCTAAACTAAGAGTTTCAGAAATATGTTAATGTGGACATGTTCATGTTATGACTTCAGAGGAGCACATATTTAGAACTTGAAGTTCTAACCTACTCCAAAATTTGAAGTTTTGGGAATACATGAAGCTATATTATTTGTATTTTGTTAATATTGTTTGAACTAGAAGTTCATATCTATAAATTTAGATGTTGTACATATTGTTAATTAATTCTATTCATTATGTACACTAATTGGCTATATCATTTCTTTACATAGAACCTGAAGTTCTAATCTTTGATCTATACTTTATGCTTTCTATTGATCACAAAATGAAAAGATCAAACTTATAAAGAAACTGATCATAGTATAAAGTATACAACTCGAAGTTCTTTATTCCTTGATTTTATTCAAACTTGAGAAATTTGAATTTCATGAAAATTAGAATTAGAACATGTATTTCTACAAGAGATAAGCAAATTAGAACTTGAAGTTCCTTGATTTTCATGCTTTATGTTATAGGATCAAATTGAACAAGAAGCTCTTTGATCCATCATTCTTTTTAGAACTCAAATTTTTCACAACTGAATAATTTTCCTATGAATCTGAAGTTCTTGATCAAGTTTAGATTAAGTCAGAAGTCTTTATTCATAGAACCTGTAGTTCAATGCTTTAACAAAATTTAAGAACCTGAAGATCTGCAAGCCAGAAGTCTTTATTCATATGTTTCATTAGAACATGTAGTTCTATGCTTAACAAAATTTAAGAACCTGAAGTTCTGCCTATATTTTCTATAGGAACTTGAAGTTCCATGGCTTTGAATGAACATGAAAGTTTCAAAGCTTCACTTTAGAACATGATGGCCTATATCATATTTGTTCTTTGAATTTTATTTTATTTTAAACATTTATTATTATTATTTTACATTACAACCTGCTTGTCTAAATATTTATTTATTTATTTTTGTTCCTTGTATTACTTTCTCATTTTCTACCTTATTTTGCTTACTGATTATTTAATTCTAACCTAAAGTTAGATGCTGAAATAAATTATTTGACAAGTGAAATACAAACTTAATTAAATTTTGACTTTGTATAACCTGAAGTTATATAATTACGAGTTTGTATAATCACTCACTTTATTTATTTTTATATATGCAATTATGAAAATTCCCCGCCGTTAGGGGGAGAAAGGACCGTTCCTGAAGAACGACGTGAAATAGCATAATTTGCCTATTCTTTTGTATTATCTAGTATTTTTCGTACCATTCAATATGAGAATGAGATATGAAAGATAATGCAAATCTTGAAGTTTTCTATTCGAAAGCTAGATGCATATATATGCAATGAAACTGTAAAACTGCATGTGCAAGTTATAAATATGCCTACATGGATTGATGACCTAGCAGGACAATCAATAAATTTGGCAGCAAATGATTTATTTGTTGCACGCCTGAAGCGTTACAAATATATAGGTTCCAAAATTTAGCTCACTAATATGGAGAAGTATATGAAATTTTTCACATGAGCCCAATTAAATAAATTAACATTCTCTACACAAGTCATCTTAAAAGAGATGATGGTCCCTGAAGAGACTACGAAGCCCCAGAAGAGGCATGGGTACCCGATAAGAAAGATATATTTATATCTAATGCATGCAAAAAGAGAATTGTGAAATCGTTGATATATTGATAATCAAATCTATTCATAGTAGCTACTAATCATCAAGGGCTATAATCATGTTGAACCACGTTTACTATAAATGTCGACATAATTAAAGTATTGGCCAAACTGGAAAGAGGCAATTCCAGTAGAATTTAATATTTTTAAAACGTGGATTATTGGACCTATAGTTCAAACACCAATATTAAATATGTTAAACCCTGAAGGTTACAATGAGTGTTTGAAATGATGTGAATATAATCATTATATGGCACATGCAAAGTTTCTCTAAAGAAGCTTGGGATTATGATTTTCTCTCTTGTTATAGATGTAACCACGTCTAGTAGATCTAACGTGTTTACTGCATATGGAGATTACATATCATATGAAAATCTTTAAAGATCATGAATGCCTAAAGTATATCGCCAGAAGCGATTTCCTAAGAGATACATGCTTGTCAATCAACTTAGGATTATGATCAATTATGAAGAAATTTTTTCTCCAATCATAGATGCAGCCACATTTCTATAAGTACAGTTATTATATCAATGTGAAATTTATGGAATGTTGTCACTGTATATTTATGGAGATTTAGGTATACATATCTTTAAAGAATAAGCACATCCCAATATAGTTAAAGTGCCTTAAACATATTATTTTCTTGACGCAAATCCCTGTAGGATATGACGGAAACAAAATATGTTCTCGGCCTGTAGATCGAGCATTGTGCAAATGGAATTCTTGTCCATCGGTCAACATATATTTTAATATGGATAAAGCACATCCGTTAAGCACTCCAATGGTTGTTTGGCCTCTTGACACTGAGAAGTATTCATTTCATTCTAAAGAGGATTACGAAATGATCCTTGGCCCAGAAGTGCCATATCTTAGTGCAATTGTTGCCTTATTCAATTAGCACAATGTAGTGGACCAAACATATTTTTGTTGGTTATGTCATATATGATAAGTATGCATCCCTTGATAGTCTACAAGCCATTTTCACACAAGCATTGTCACTATCTAGACTATGGCATATGAAATATTATTATTTGCTGGTTTATTTAGCCAGTCAAGTTATTACTTGTTGTCATCAGGGGGAGCATCCAGCTGTTTTGTGGGTTGTACTCTTTTTCCTTCGTCCAGGTTTTATCCCACTGGGTTTTCCTGGCAAGGTTTTAATGAGGCAGCTACATCAAACATATGCGTGTTGTACTCTTTTTCCTTTGACTAGGTTTTTGTCCCACTGGGTTTTTCCTAGCAAGGTTTTAACGAGGCAACATTAAGCGCATCCAACACTGCAATAATGATCTTGCAAATTGTTGTACTCTTTTTCCTTCACTTTGATTTTATCCCACTGGGTTTTTCAAGTAAGGTTTTAATGAGGCAACATTCATTGAAGAACTTATATCAGCATCAGGGGGAGCGTGCCATCAAACAAAGCGATCACGTTGTACTCTTTTCCCTTCGTTGAAGGTTTTTTGTCCCATTGGGTTTTCCTGACAAGGTTTTAATGAGGCAATGTCGCACGTTCGCCATATGTATCATAAATACATTAATATTGTACTCTTTTCTTTATCTAGTCTTTTTCCCATAGGATTTTTGGCTAGTATAGTTTTTAATGAGGCAACTATCATTGATTGGTGGACATCCAAGGGGGAGTGTTATAAATATATGGTTTAATATGGATGACCACCATAATATCCATAAGTTACACATTTGAATGGTTTGTAATATATGCTCTAATGATCACATTTAGGGATTTGTAACCTATGATTTATGGGCATTAGATCATTGTCTCTATCATTTGTAAGCCTATAAATAGGCAACCTAATGAGAAGAATAACACACATTCTGATTTCTCCCTAATTCTCTCTTATGCTCTCTCTTTATTTTCTTCAGTTTTACAACAGAAAGAAAATTATAGTGGTTGTAGACTTGGAGTCATATAAGCATATATAAAATAGAAGTATCATTATTGTAGAGGCAGCTCTGGTTGTCTGGACATAATAACCAACCGTTCAATCAGCATATAACTTTAGCTTTCAAACATGTGCCGGTTGGTCTGCTGCGATTTTTACATGCACTAGTTATTAAAAATATGTATGATCACATGATTATGATCAGAATCTGGTGTCCAAAACGTATAGAAACTATTGGCACACTAATATACATAATATATTATAAGTAAAGTTAGTGTTGAAGTGGCTTTTTGTTATAGTTTACACATTTGCGTTATAAAATTGTATATATATATGCTCAACTTGTTGGTCATTGACTCATTGTATTTTGAGATCTTTTTTCAGCACAGATTGATGAGATTTATCTATTTGTCTGCCCTTGTACTCTTTCTTGAAAAGTTCTTGTCACCATTGTTTAAGTTGGTTCAACTCTGTAACTTACGTACACTCAACTGTTAACATCAAATTAGTTGCTGTATATTACATACATAAAGAAAGAAAGGCTAGACTAACAGAACCAACAAAACGGAAAAAGGGACTCAATGTGGGTCGGCCCAATAACATGTCGATCTAAACCAAGCCCAATTCACCAAAAACAAACGACAAGAGAGAAGAGGGTCCCTTGCATTATTTGTGATGGGCCAGCAGTATTAATGGCTGACAAGGAAACATAAGAAGCAAGTCAGCTTGGTTGTGTTGTGTCTGAGTTGTCACATGGCAGAAGAGAAGAAGCAGAGAGAGAGAGTAGTAATAGAAAATACAAAATGATGGGACGGCGGGACTGAATCCAAGTGACTTGTTTTCCCAACCCTCCGCCCCACAATCGCTTCTCTCTTTATCCTCTAACTTGTTTGAGTGTTTCCTTCCCATCCAAGTCTTCTCGATCTGTACATTATATATAGAAACACCTTCTTAGCTTAACCCCAATCCTACCATTAATTCCTACTAGCTCTGTAGCTCATTGTGTTTTTGTTAGGCTTGCTCAGACTCAGAGTACGTTTCAAGTGCAACAAAACGCGGAGTTTAAGTAAGGATGTCTGACTGGGGCCCAGTGTTTGTGGCAGTGGTGCTGTTCGTGCTGTTGTCGCCAGGTCTACTGTTCCAGCTGCCAGGGAGACATGGGTGCGTGGAGTTTGGCAACTTTCACACAAGTGGTGCAGCCATCATGGTTCACTCCCTCCTCTACTTTGCTCTCATTTGCGTCTTCTTGTTGGCCATCAAGGTCCACTTCTACATCGGTTAACCCCAACCCAACACTACTGGAACAAAGAAGAAAAAGTTTGTGACCAATTTGTTTCAACAGAAACAGAGTCGTATAGGGAATAATTAATTATCTTTTGCTTCAATTGTTGTAACTTGTCAATTGTAATGTTGTATTTTTCACTTCTGATTGTTTTGGTAAGTAATAATATCTGAGTAAGGCTTTGATTCATTTGATTCAAGTTGTGTTATGTTTCTGCATTTGGTTTGTGCTTATTACTATGGTCATGGACTTAAAAGTAAGAATTAAGCTTTTTGGTGACCACCAAGTTCTATATATCGTTGCTGAATGAAATTACTGTTACTTGTTTTGGGTTGTGAAATTAAATTGGTGCTAACATCTTGGATGTGATGCAGCGCAATAGACCAAGGTTTATAAGCGTAAATCTAATAAAACAGAAATTCTGGAATCCACTAGGAAACTTGAAAGAAAAATCAAAGTTTATTAAATAATGATCAAAAAGTCCCACATCAATTTAAGAAAAACCTTAAATACATTTTTAAGAAACCCTAGGGCTAAACGAACACATAATTAAGGCCCGTGGGCTAAAACAAACCCAAATAAAATAAAACGAAAAATAAATAAAATGGTCCGAAACTTCAAACGCAGTTTTGAGGCCCTAAACAGCTTCAGATGCCCCAAAAAGCTTATTAGTCACAACATTAGTAGTGTGTGGCGCGATTCCCTTCGATTTGATATGTAAATCGACTATATTCGGACTCCAAAGCAAAGTCTAGTATAAATAATTTCTCTCGTTTTCTTCGTTCGAGTTACTCTTCAAACTGAATCGCCATCCGTTCTACATTAGGATGGTTGAGTTTTGATTTGGTTCACTGAATGTGCCTATTTCATTGCTGATTGGCTTAGCTCAAAGCAGCCTCAAATGAGAGTGGATCTGGTCCATACATTATTGTATCCTAATTTTTTCTTTAAAAAAAAAAAAAAAAGGTGTAATTGGCAACATGATTGTGGTTATAATTGTGATCCTTCAAAGAGTTAGATAAGAACCATCCTAGTGGCATTACTTCATATTCTATTCACTTGAATCGCATGTGGTCACTTACTCACTTACTCTGTAATTCATTGCAAGTATAGTAATTCAAAAGGATCACGGTTTTACTTAGAAAACATGTTGAGTGCAGACAATCTAGAAATAATGGTGATGATAACAATATCACACAAATCATCAGAAGTTCATTATTGGTAACATTGTCTGCTGAAATTGAAATGCTGCAGATCAGACATGCAGGGTCCAATTAGGTTATAGAATTCGATTGAGAGGTCAAGCTAATATAAACTGAAAAATGCAGGGTCAATATTGTTTCAATTAAAATTTGAAACTCCAAGTTGACACAAACTGAAAATTATAGGGTCTGATCATATCGATTAAACTAGAATATACTGTGGCGCTCTGTCCAATTAAATATACTTATATGGATGTTGGTGTAGTGTACATATGATTAGGCTCAGATTTAAGCTAGATAGGTAATGTTATCTTTAAACTACTTTTTAGGTGTTTTAGTTTGTGAATTAGTATAACATATCATGGTTATCTTATAGATTAAATATTAATCAATTTAGAAATATAGCCTTGTGATAAAGAGTACGTATTTGGAATGAAGCAGATCCAATCATATTGGTGCATAATCTCTCTGTGTAAGTGATAAATTATAAGTTTAAGAAAACTACCAAATAACCACTAACATATTGCCTACATGTTTATCTGAATGGTTGCTAATTTGTTAAAAGGATCGAAGAGCCTTGTGAGGGAAGAAGAAGGAATTATAAAAAGTTATATATAAGAATGATTCATTAATTTATATATACACAATATATACATGGTGCTGTCAAGCTGCCATGTGTCTTTGGCATCCTCCAGAAGGCACCGACTATGAGTATATAATATATAGTGAGCTGTCAGATGAAGATTTCTTCTTTCACACTGATACTCCTCCCTCACTATCTCTTCGAATATTCGTTACTTCCATAGCTTAATACCAACACACAGATCACACTCTTTGGTTATTCTCTTCTTGCTTTAGCTTTTAATAGGATATATATATATATAGCTAGAGCCAATTAAGCCTTTGGGAATTGTGAGGCCACACACACACACACACAGAGTCACAGACACACAAACTAAGAAGTGACAAGTACTATACAAGAATGGCAGATTGGGGGCCTGTGGTGATAGCAGTGGTGCTGTTTGTGCTGTTAAGTCCAGGGTTGTTGTTCCAACTTCCAGGGAGGGGCAGAGTGGTGGAGTTTGGGAGCATGCACACCAGTGGCCTAGCCATTCTTGTCCACACCATCATCTTCTTTGGCCTCATCACCATCTTCCTCATTGCTATTGGTGTTCACATCTACACTGGATGACACCCTACCTACCTACCTACCTACCTACCTACCTACATCTTTTCATTTCTTTTGATTGTTTAAATTACTACTACTTTTATTAACTTGGTTAGAGTGTGTTTGTTTTGAGCACTGAATGGAAATCAATATCATTCAAGTTTTTTTCTTGATAAGAAATGGTGAGCTAGCTAGGCTAGCTACATAATGCTTCTTTTGGGTGGATATATCATGATGTATTTTTCTTCATTTGTGGAATAATGTCTTGTAATATTATGGTTATCAATGTGTTCATTTATTTATTTATCAATTTCATACATATTCAATTTTTTTCCATGACATACATGACATGGGAAGCGCTCTGTATTTCAATTTTGAATGGCAATGGGGTGTTCCAATACAAGTAAAGCAACCAATTAAATATAACAGCCCTGGCAGGTTGAGGCTGATGTTTGAGACTCAGACTTGATATGGACACAGAACACTCCATCTTCCGTTTATAAGCACACCTGGCATAATTTGCTTATTTGACAATTTTCTCAATCTACACTCGTACCGTGTATGACAAGACACGTTATCGATTTGATGGAGACTATCAGGTAAGTTTACTAATTCTTCCTTTACTCTTATGTTTAATCATATTTTATTTAAGTAGGATCCCCTTCAAAATTAGTAATCACATTCTCAATTATAAAGTGCATTCATGGACTACAGAAATATAGGGTATTTTAAATTAGTCTATTATAACTAAAAAATATTTCAAATACATACACTAATTATAAAAAACCTATAAACTAGTATTTATGTCAAAAATTATTCATAGTGGACAATGTCACGTGACTTCTTGTTGACATAAGTAAGAATATTTTGGAGTATATATAAAATGAGACTTGATCTATTCTCATTTGGGGTATCTTTACTAATATCAACTGGGTAGGCTCATATGTTATTTTGTCTAACTCCAAAATATCTCTACCAGTATATGTCATGTTAACAACAAAAATCACGGTGACAATATTTTTTTGAAAAGAAATATTAATAGAAGTGCTAGTTTGTAGATTTATAATAGCTAGTGTATGTATTTAAAATACTTTTTTAATTAATGGACTAATTTAAAATACCCCTATAAGTGGTGGGTGCATTTATAATTGAGCCTAGTATATATTATTTTTGGGTAAATATGCTCTCTCCCTCTCTCTGACACGTTGCTATTGAAACGACAGCGGAGCAATTAGTTCGTTGTAACTTATGGCGGGATTCGACCCCATGACATTGACAGGGAGAGATAGGGTGCTGACTCTGAAACCATGAGGTTACAACTATCGTCTCCTCAAACAAAAATTAGAAACACAAAAAAAACGTTTACAACACTCAACAAGTCCCATCCATGTCCCCACAACTCTCAAGTCACAAGACTCACAACCAAACTTATCGTTGAAATACTGTCCGATTCATTACTTTCGTTTTTGGTACGAAAACAAAAGTGATTATTTAAGGGACATCCCATTACTCATCAGCTCCCCTTGTTTTGTTTTTATCATCATAGAGATTAGATCAAAAGATAGTGACAAATCTTGTACTCCATTTCTTATTCCGTTTTGAAAAATAACAAATGAATAATAATGTAACCGGAACTATATATATAACTTTTACAAATTTGAGAACCAAACGAGAAAGATATATATATATACTCAACAGCTTAAAATTAAGCAGAATAACGAGGTCACAAGAACATCCCCCATCTCCTCACAAGTAAGAATTCATTGGATGGAACTAGTTAATTTCCTTCAACAATTCACTATTAGAAGCCATATCCACATATTCAGTAGGAATATTAATAACATTTATCCACTGTTCATGCATCAATTACTTCAAGAAGCTCCATTAATTTCATCCTTGCCAATACAACATTCATGCCTATATGCAGCACCACTCACAACAACATTTCTCTGCTTCTGCTCCATCCTCCTTCAATATGGATTTCAACTCTTTTGAACCACCTCGGTTCTTCTTCACAATAGCTTCCATGCTGCAGCAGTAGAGAATAGATGCACAGTTACTAAACAATCTCC
The DNA here is from genome assembly GCA_003254885.1 of Purshia tridentata. NCBI lineage: Eukaryota > Viridiplantae > Streptophyta > Magnoliopsida > Rosales > Rosaceae > Purshia > Purshia tridentata. Next base: position 36,984 of record QANT01001060.1, read on the forward strand.
TAAACACGATTGCTTCACATTTTCAAAAGAGCATGGCAAAAAAATACCATCCAGGCCAGCAAACAATATTTTCTGTGCATGTATAACACAAGCGGGTAAATGTAACTGATTAACCAATTGAAAGAGAGTAGGGATGATGATCCAAGAAAAAATATATATCAAACATGTGAGCATAAACCTTACCTACCCAGCATAACTGACTTTTCCTGGATATGTTTGAATAGAAATATATCCCAGCTAAGTATACTTGACATATCACTTTCAATGCCCAAGATCCTATATAAGGTAAAATTGTCAACAAGCCAAAACTCTTCATCCTCATTTGCGAGGAGCTGTTCCTCATTCAAGCAGAGCTCTAACTTAAATCTTAAGCTAAGCTAGCATGTTTGACCTTTGCTTGAGTTTCATGAATCTAAACTGGGTTGTGCAGGTCAAATCTCATTGTTCTCTCACTCTATTCAAATCTCAAGTTGTTAAACCATCAATTTTACCATACCATAGTAACATATTCAACACAAGTGTTTATATCACCAGCAGCTTCACACAGTGAACAAAACCTTACATCTCTGTTTCTGTTCCAGGAACTTCAAGGTTGTGGGATTATGAAAATTAAAAGATCAGAAATTAATCAAAACAAACTATTGCTAGTAAACCAATGGACTACATGAAGCACAAATGTCATGATACATGAGAAATTTGACAAATATTCGACCAAGTATAAACCCAAGATGTGCAACTTATTTTTCTTCTCTTTTCCATATTGGTGGATCATATATTTTCTAAATCCAAGAGGAAAAAGGGAATCTAGTACTCTTGGTCAATGAGATTTGCACGGAAGAGACTTATTATGTGGTGGATGAAGGTTGGAAATTTGGCATAATTGTAGCAGCAATGGAAGTGGATTTGATCTGTAGATGGTGAAGCCGTACATAGGGTAAGGAAATAATAAAGAGGAGGCAAACTAGTATGTGCCAATCATTATATAGGGAATTAACAGTTATTAAATTAATGGAAAAAACAACCTCTAACTTCATTACATTTTGCAATCGCATTCATTATAATTTTGGGTACTTCATATAATACAGCCCTACAATAAATGGCTCGGTGCTCTCAAAGCAAATGGTTTGGGAACAATTGACCAAAGTTCAAGTTGGAATCACTTCCTTCTTAGATCTATGATGGTATATTTATTTGTATAGTCCTTCCCAATCACGAGTTACTCTAATTCCCATGAAATTTTGTACATTTGATGCCAGAGAAAAGTTAATTAATTTAAGTATTTATTCAAAATATCACCCCCGTCTGTTTTTATCAACATGTATAATCTTACTAATAAATACGATTTCGCTGGTTCTTTCCAAGAAGCAAATGGACCCAAATGATAAATACATAACGAAAAAGTGGAAAAACAGACAAATAATTTGATACCCAGATTGCAGACGACAAAGAAAAAGCCATAAATAATGGAAAACAGATTACTCCAGAAAAAGACAAAATAAACATAAATTACTGAAAAATAATCTTAGAATTAAAAGTAAAAAAGAATAATCTTTACCAGGAATGTCCTTTCGCGGTGTCGGTGGAGCCGAAGCATAACAAAGAATGGACTTTCCCAAAACAGAGAGGGTGGAGACGAGCCCAGCCACGTAGAAGACCATAACCAATCCGAGAACCCAAGGCATCAAAATGAAACCGATAAAGAAAGTTACCGATCCACAAAGCATCAGAGCCAGCGAAATCCCGAGCAGAAGCGAAGCGAAACCCGCCGGCGAGATCTGCGTCGTCGTCGCCGGCGACCGCCTCGACGACGAAGGCGGCGGCGGTTGCGGCATCGGCGGCGAGTGATCGGAGAATTGAATCGGCGTCGGAGGCGAGCGCAAAAGGTTGAGAACCAGAGCCGAGAGCTCGTAGAAAACCCTAGATTGCTGGTCTTGTTGTCTTCTCATCATCTTTTTTCTCGAGAAAATTAGAATATGTTGTCTAACAATGTTTAAACCTAATCCAATCCGAGAAAATTTTGAAAGAGAGGGGCAAAACGACGAAGGGGAAAAAAATCAAAACACCTGTTTTGCTAAAAACGAGGCAAATGGATAGAAGGGGGAAAGTCTATCTATCTACAGCATGATGGTTTTGATTGGAGAGGGTTCTTGTGACCTTTGTAATAATGAAAATTCCAAGTGGTGAGTTTTTAGAGGCAGAGGTTTGTTTGTTTTATCAGAGAGATCTGACCCGATTTTCTTTTCCTCTCTTTCGGAATTTGCTTTATCCTGCTGTTTGGATTGGAAGAAAAAAAAACCAGAGAAAAAGAAAATCAGCTATGAATGGAACTATTTATGGGCGTTGTCTCGAAGCAAAATAAAAATAGATAAAGTGAGAGAATAAGGGAGTTTGGATAGGCGGACACGTCCGCTGTGCATTAGGTGGAGCACGCGATGTGGATTTGAGTGGAACGCATGTGGGACCCAGATGACGTGGGACCTTATCTTCTCCGGCAAACAACCGCCTTGTAATATTATTGAGTTTCGCCTATCTTTTTTTGTTAGTTTATTGTTTTTCTTGTTGGTGAGATTGTTAATTTGTTATGTAAATTAGTTGTGAACATTTGGTTTAAATCGAAATTTTGTAGCTGGTTAATGCTTAATTACGAGAACGTTTGAAACTGAATATTTCATTTTATTTTATTTTTTATTACAGAAGAGAAAAATAGTTCAAATCGAGTATGTTGAAAAAAATTTTGTCCTCCACCATTTTTAGTAAGAGTTGTCTGTTCTTAGAGCAATAAATGGCCCAAAATTATTGAGAAATAGTTGTTTTTTTAATATAGTTTATTAATATTATTATTATTAACATTATTAAATAGAGGAGCGAGGTTAGGACATGAATTTTAATTATTAATGACGAGTAAAGTGTGTTAAAAAGTGATTAAATATAGTGTCATGTGTCAAATAAAGGACTGTTTAATATTGAGCATTAAGGTAAGTTTATTAAGATGATTAAAGATAATATCAAAATAGATATAAAGATATGAGCTCTCCAATAATTTGTATAACCAATAAAATGCTAGAGACATTATTATCATTCGTATACGAGATACACAAACACTACTAATAAGTTAATAACAACTCAATTCCCAAAAAATGAAGCAAATGCCACATAATTGAAGTTAGTGTCCAAAAGGATGGCATTGAGATCTCGATCGATCCTTATACGTGGCATTTCCATTTCCATGACCCCCTAAGCAATCTATATATTAAAATATAGCAAGAGAATAACTTCTATGGGTGGTTGGCAATAATTCATTATTTAAGCTTATCGTAAATTAAGGTGCACACCAAAAGAATCAGAAAAATAATTAGGTTTACAATCACGTTTTGAACAAATTAAAGATGTAACACCTTCTTCAAATCTTATCAATTAGAAAAATGTTTAACCTATTCCCATGCAAGACATGCCAAGAATAAAAGTGATCACAAATCAACAATTTTTAATATGTGGCCAGAAATCTTTCAGACTTTCTGACTTTCAGTCCACTAATTAAAGAGGACAATGGCAAGAAGGTAGTTTACTTGAATTGGTTGCCTCTACAAGACTAGAACATTTGTTAGCTAGTTATCTACCACCTACCAAGGAGGCTACTATCAATGCTTACACTTTATTCTCACTCATATTATCAATTTTATCGCTCATTTACTTAATCGCTAGTTTTATAAGCTTGAGAATGAAAAATTAATTATATCTCTAAGTTTTGTGAGTATATGGATGAGAAATAGTGAGAATCTAATGCACCCAAAAGGGAGATAATGAATCCCTCCTTCTAGTGTGGGTTTTATTGAGAAAATATCAATCAACTTTTCTAGACAAATATACCCTTTATAATATCTAAAGATACCAATTATAATACCTTTATTCTTTATATATATATATATAATAGATGAGGATATATAACTCAAAAATTGGGCAGTTTTTATTTTCTATTTATGCACAAATCAAATATGAAAATAAAAAAATAATTTTTAATTACTTTTACAACATTACCAAACACAAGGATGATAATTTTACATTTTATTTCTTTTGGAAAATACATAAGAATTGAATTTCCAAAATCGCAAAGGCATTTAAAGTTTGAAAAGTTCAAGAGATGAAAAATACTTAATCAAAAAAGAAAAGGAAATGTGAGAATTGTTGTCTCGATTAATAATTGAATCGTGCGTGTTCCACATGTAGCGTAAAGGGGCAAGTAAAAATATATTAATGATAAGATAATAATAAATTACTTAGGTACGCAATAAGAATTATACGATGCAATATATGATATGTGCATGCTTTGACAATTTCACATTTTTGTCTACAAGCACCTCCACCGTCTTGTAGTGGAGAGATGAGAGATCATCGATGTTGACATCTTTGAACTTTCAACTTGAACTAAGCGGTGCATTAACTGCAACTGTTTGTATTCTCATCTCTTTCCGAAAGCGATGAAATAACAATGGCGTGCTTACATGACACATCATCACAACCATATTCATTATTCATAGAATCTCTCTCTCTCTCTCTCTCCTCCTCCTCCTCCTCCTCCTCCTATTGGGTATGTCCTATTCAAAATTTAGTGAGTCCTGACAATTATTTTTTGTAACATGTTTGTCCTTACAATTAAATTTTGTGACAAACATAAAATAATTTATGAAAGAATTGAAGTATTCAAATGGGCGAAACTCAATACATTATAGGCTATTATATGTAAGGCTTTAGTTTTTCTATACGAGGTTCTTTCAACGAAAATTATGTAGGCAAAGACTAAAAAGAAAAATCACGAGGCAAAATAGTCATACCCTTAGGCAAAGAGGCAAATTGAATTATTATGGTTATGTTACTATTATTTGCCTCCAAAGTTGATAAATTAATTCAGAAAGGTAAATTCATAAACAAAACAAAATATTAAAAACCATAAATTAAGTTCTTATTAAAATATTAAACGACACGGGCCTCATAATAAGTCGGCCCGTCCAGCCCGTTGAACCTCCAAGGCCGGGCCTAATCAGGTCCCATCTTCTAGAACGTTCGAGAAGGCTAAAGTCATCGAGCCTAGGCAAGAATTACGTTCTAAAGGCCGTGATTCTTATGACCCAGTCCCAGTTATTTGGTAGTGGGCTGGTAATATGACCCATTCATGGATTGGTCGACCAGTGGAGCACAATATGGTCTAAGCAAATAAATATTGGTTGTTTTTGGTTCAAGATGGCAACGCATATTACCACACCAAAGTTAACAGTATAATATGCAAAGTGGTAGCTAGTAATTTCCAAACAGAGTTAATTTATTGCCAAGTTAAGATAAAGAAGCAGAGTATTAATTGCTCGAGTATGCATGCACACACAACTCTTAAGGTGCAGAGTTAATTATGACATAAATCCATACGAATATTACAAAAGATCCTTTAATTTGGTCTAATAAGAAGGAAAACATAAACAAACATACTGCATGTATCTTATATCAATGGCATGCATGCCATATAAATGCATATGCATGGCTGACCCTACACATGCAGTTTATCATGGCAACCATCCTGCATGCATGTAATTATTCACGCTTGGGCCTGCTGTCACCACTGATATTGGATCATTCTGATATCTGCAAAATCAACAAATCAGATTCAACCAGGAAGATCATGAATCCCCTCCATCTCCACCAAATGAGAAAAAAAAGAAAGAAAGAATCATCCATGTTTTGAAATTATCTCAGGTCTTGTTTGATAGCAACACAAGCACTCAAAACAAACTATATATGATGATCTTAAACTTAATGCCCCCAATTCAACTGTGATTGTATAAGCAATCATGCCCTGGACACCATGACGTGGATATCAAGATTTGAGACATTTTTCCTCTGATCCACAATTTTCGTTTTCTAGGTTAAGTAACATTACCTCATTTGAATTGTGGAGCAATAACATATATATGTAAGCTACTGGACTGAACAACAACAAAAAAACATAATAAAATGCAATTTTTATTGTTCATCAAGATCTTTATGACATGTTTAACCAAAAATGCCTAACTGGGTTTAGTATGGGTAAATAAGAAAGCTTTAGACCTACAGATGTTCAAGTCCAGCGTGTACATGCACTTGGTATATAGAAAAATGGTTTCCTTATTAATTTTGGGAGCTTGATTATTAATTATATCCAGTAGTATATACGTACCCAATTTGTAGCGTGGGCTCACACTCTAGGGGATGGAAGAAACCATCACCCTGAGGTTGAGATGGTTGCCGGCCATATCCCACATCGTCAGCGTTTGGATTCAGTTGGAGTGAATTTACATGGTACCCCTCGAACAACTGCAAATTACCATCACAAAAAAGTCATATACATGGGTACAACCATATTGTATATGTCAGTTGCATGCAAGTTAAGCAGTTGCCAATTAATTTGACTATTTTTATGCTTAATTATTCATGAACACAATTCACTATATATACTTCTCACAGTAAATTATTTGAAACTTTTGCTATATATGCATATATAAACTGTTTGTTGATGAAGATATTCTAAGATGCTTAATCAATGAAAGTTTAAGATTAATTAGTATTAGAAATCAAAAGCAAATCACTACTATTGTGTGCCTCGGGGAATAATCTTCTATTTATAATTATTTAAAACCAAAATGGCTGCAAACGTTGCCTACCCTTTGTTTCAGGTTCTTATTTGCTTCATTAAGCATGTGTTCCTGTGCATAAATGAAAACCATAAATATATTGGATTATCGGATATATTGGGAAGGATGACAATTTTTTTTTTTTAATGAGATGGATGGAGTAAAGACTAAACTCAAAAGAAATAAATAGATGTGTATCCTCATACCTTTCGCTGAAGATCTGTGAGCTGATCCAGCATGCATTGGGTCTGTAACGTTAAAGTAAGAATATTGAAGTTACAAACATATATCATTTAAGTCATGCTTTTTGGGTTTTTTGGTGATGATGAATTTCTTTTATAACAATAAAATATGACTTAATTCACTTAAATTAAAATGACAATAGCATGGATATAAAGTCAAGAACTGCAAGGCATATATCGCAGGCTTGATAGCTGGCTTAGTCCCGAGAACAAATATTCTTATATATGAAGCATTGAATATTGAATTTGGACCTCGTTTTAAAGTTCCTATGTTGTTGGAATCCAATCCAAAAATCTCTTAATTACAATTTTAAAATACGTCCCAACTTATCTTTCAAGTTGTGGGACAAATTATATAATGAGCATTCAGTTGATTGTTTTCATACAAATGCATGCATCTTAAAAAAATAATAAAACAAAACATAAGGATTTCGAGATCACACTATCACAGCAGTAAATTTTTCTTAGTATAATCTTTAACAATGTACTATATATGTATAATTGGTATAAGCAATGTATCAAATATTTAAAAATGTTAGGACATCCTTACTTGAAAATTTCCATGTATATATATATATGTAAAGGAAAAAATCTGAATGGTGAGTTCTAAAAACTATCAGCATAAAATTATAAAAACTTTTAAGCAGTCAAGTATTCAGGGAATTACCGAGAGAAAAATAAAATGTTATACATATATGTCAGTATAAATGGAAAAGGCAGTGAGGTCAGTACGTACCCGTGTGGATCTGATCTGCTTCAGTGACATATCCAGCTGCCTTTCAAGTGATTCAAGCTCCTTGCTGCTTAAAGGGCCAAGATCTTCCCCAAGAAGATTCCTAATGTAATATCAAAAAGTTTCATGTTTGGTAAACCTAATTTTTAGCTTTTCAACTTTGTATAACTGAAGATGGAAAGGCAATAACCTTTGGTTTCGTTGTAGGGCTTCATAACGTGCCTTGAGCTTCAAATACTCCTGTTGGCTACTCAATTCCTATTCTCATAAGAGCAATAAAACGTATATAGTTCAATTCAAAGATAAACAATGAGCACAACACTTGACATGCACCATAATGAGAATTCTTAGTTTATCATTATTTCCAAAAGTTTAAGTCGCTAGATATGGATCGACAATTGTTTCATATTCTTATAGACTATATATACATGTTATTTACGTTAATAAATTTAAGGGGAGTGAGGCCTTTAAATGGGGCAACAATTGTAGTACTATTATCCAATATAATTAATGTAACAATGCCTAGCTCCTAATGATCGATACCTTAAATTCTCTATCTTTAACTCGACTTATGGACAAATAGGAAGTGAATATGTGGGTATATATATGCTTGGCTTAAGAAAATTATAGTGGTTAATTTACTAACAGTGGAGCTGTGCATCATAATAATAAAATAGTGATTGACATATAGAAATATTGGAATTGATTATTGAAAACTACCAGACTCTAAAATCATAAAATAAACAAAAATATTATATCTCAAGGTAACAGATGCATTCCTTTGTATGCAACCGGCCTCATCCTAATATCCTACATGTGAGGATGCACGGTAATTAACATATATAGATAATACATGCATGCGCAACATTATTCTGCAAGTTAATAAATAAGAGTGGCATCGGGTTTAAAAATTTCAAACCCAATAATTGTTAGAACCATATATAGCTTTGATATCAGGTTAGATAATTGTTAGACTTAAAAAAACATTAAACTATATATGAGTGAATGATTCAACATTTTATATCAAGCTAACAAGTCTTTAAAATAAAAAATAAAAAACTACGGAAATATTTTTCTAAACAAGTAAACAGTTACAATTTTCAGTTTTTCTCTTGATCAACAAATTAATTCTACCAAAGTACAGGTTTTAAAGCATTGTCATAATTGAATGTTTTCTTTGTATGCTGTTTTTCATTTTTTCATGAATATTCCTTAACTATATGTAAAATAATAAGGAAACTCCATCTCAACAAACACCAATGTATATATTACCAAGGCCTCCCTTGTAGATACATTTGGCTCTGGTGCTCCATAGTTGCACTTCTGGTACCTCTCAAGAGTTTTGAGCATGCTGTATAATAACATAAACAAACATGTAAAATCTTCCTATGAAACCAATTAGGAGGGAATACAAATTAAATATCAAATATATATGAATAATATTGAACCAAGGAAAACGAGCTAGATCAGAAAGATCGAATGTTATTTTGTGAATATATTCCCACTGCTTTGGCCAAAGGTAAAACCTTTAATCCTATATGAAGCTAAATAATATTTTATAGTTTGGCAAGATTAGCACCATGCCTTGTATATAAATGACCCATCTTACATTTGAGAAACCATAAAAAAATAAAAATAAAAACTGTAATGGGACAAAATTTAACCAAGCCTGTTAAATTCCATAATTTCTATGAAACAGATTATAATTAATTAATATTAAGCCGCGAGAAAAAGAATAAATAATACTAAGCCCTAAAAATGCGTGTATAAGAAATGTATTTAAATTTTTTTTTTTTTGAATTGGAAAGATATATAACTTGGTAAATAGAGGTAAGTAGAGATTTGACTGAGATCGATTTGATAGAGTTGACTGGTAAAGACCTATTACATTCAGAAGTACTAGACTTGAAATCAAATTATTCTAGGCTTTTAGCTAGCTTTGACATAACGTCAGATCACTAAGAGAGACCAACAAAACCCTAAAGTCAGAAGCAAGCAGATACTAAATGTGATTGGAAACATCGGCTTCGTCGTCAATCTTTCAGAGAGAGACGGAGTTAATCCAATGGAAAATGAAGGCAAAATGAGGAACTGAAAGAACCGTGTAATTAATTGTATGCTTTTGACTTAATCATAGACACGAAGATTTATAAACCAAATTTTCGGTGCAGGAACAAAGATTAACCTGAGAGTCCGAAGACTTGAGCTTAAAAGAAAGAAACTCATAAAAAATAAAAGCATAAAAAGAAAGAGAATAAGGTAAAACAAAACCCTAGCTAACTATGCTAGGTTTTCAGAGAGAGAGAGAGGGATCTATCCGATAAACCGCAGAATTGTTCAATCAAATTGCAGGTTAGATCATCATAAAAAAGGCCGGACATAAATTTCAGTGATTTGAAGGCAAAAGAAGAGAAGTACGTACAAGCTTTGTTCTTTTTGGTTCCTCCGGGAGGAAAAGGAGAGCTGAAAATCCAAAAAGAGCTAAAGAAAAACAAAATTTCCACATGAAGAAGAAGAAAACGGAGTCCAAAAGTGAAGGTCGATCGCAGTTGATAATAAGGGTGATTGGAGTAGAAATGTTGATCCAAATGAATGGTTTAGATCGATTTGATGAGAAAATGAAATAAAAAAGGTAAAATTGAGAAAAATAAAAGGGGAAAAGCAAAACGGGAGAGTTCAGAGAAAGCTAAGCATGGAGAGTGTAGGTAGCTAGTTAGAGATGAGTGATGAGTAGTGATCGTCTTTTTATGGCGTTTCCAGTTGCAGATCTAACATCAATGCCAACGCAGAAACACAGAAAGCTGCTAAAAACACCGAGACATTCACGGAAAAGGCAATAAAAGAAAAACAGCGAAAAATTCAAGAAACACAAAGCGAGCTAGCTTGTCAAAACGCTAGCTCATCAGCTGAACTGAAAACAGCAAAAAACCGTCACGCCAAGCGTTGGAGATCTAAAAGGCAGAAGAGAGAAAGAAAGAAATTAAGAAATTAAAACGAATATCTTTTTGCCGTTTTGGTATATAAATGGAGCGTGAAAAAAAGCGGTTTTGTTGTTTTGGTGTATACCTTGAACTACTGCAAAACTCGTACAGCTTTCCTCTATTGGAGAAGATGATGAGAGCAACCTCGGCATCGCAAAGAACGGAAAGCTCGTAGGCTTTCTTCAAAAGCCCGTTCCTTCGCTTTGCAAAGGTCACCTGCCTGTTGATCTTGTTCTCAATCCTCTTCAGCTCCACCCTCCCCCTCCCCATCTCTCTCTCTCTCTCTCTCTCTCTCCCACAAATATTATTATTATTATTATTTCAGTACTAGCTAACAACAACAATATCTAAGAGCGAACCAAACCTCTTTTTCTTATATATATATCTATATATTCTGACCACCACCTATATATATATATATATATATATCTATGCTTATTTATATAAGTATATATATTCTCTCTCTCAGATAGCCTGAGCCGATGAGCTAAAAGCTTAACACCATTACCAGCTTCTTTCAGAATCTCTCTCTACTTTGTGTTGTTTAAGACACTATCTAAGAGAGGTCTAATTAAACAGAAAGAATAAAATCAAATCAAATAGGAGTACTGATTCAGATCGATCTAGATTATGCAGGGGTGCATCGGACGGTGCAGAGGCGAGGGCAGTTTTGGCACGTGAGAAGCAGGTCGTGATAGGACCGATAGTGGCAAGACGAGCCAAATGGGAGAAACCTTAAAATGGAGGGGGAGGCAACTGGCAATGAATGCAAAGGTCCCGCCACAGTGCTACGTGTCGAAAGATCAACCAAACAACGTCTCATATCCACCTGACCATTTTCGGGTTCGGGCAATCATGTGACCTAACCTTAAGATGGTGAGCCTTCGTGTGTTCCCTTGCATTTACGTAAATGCCCCTTCTTTTGTCTTAATTCAATTTACCTTTTGCAAACTAGATAGCTTTAGGGTTAAATAGCTCATCAAAAAATGATTTAGTTCAAGGGTTTGATCACTTAACGTCACACAAAGAAAGAGCACTTCACGTTTTTGGGATTAGAGTTTATTCTATCACTGGTGTATATTTTTTATATTTATTTATTTATCATCTAACTTATTATGGATGAAAAAAATAAATAAAACAAATTAATTTATATCGGTCGTTTTTTGTTTGAATGTTCCCACGGGGCGTTGAATGCTTGGTATTGTCAAATTTTACTTTGCTAACTACTCGGTACTTGGTTTGTCAAAAAAATTTCATAGTTAAAATTTAATATAAATTCTCATAAAACTATTAAGAAACAGAACAAGAAACAATAAAAAAAACAACATCGAACATTGTAAGAAGCGATTGGCAATTAAAAAAATACAGCGCCAAGCGCTTAATTGACACCTCTTGCTAGGTGCTCGGCAAGATGCAAAATTTGGCCCCTGAAACTCCCTGTGAATTTATATACCCACGGCATGAAAACTTTGCTCTTTCTTTGTTGGTAACTTATGTGCACTTAATGAAGTTCCATGATCTTTATACTGAATTGTATTGGGAGGCATCGAGAGAATCAATTTTGGGCCGGGTTTGCCAGTTTTAATTTAAATCTTCTTCCCAAGTATTATAAAAATAGGATTTCATTGACATATATATATATATATAAAATAATGAAAATCTTAATTCCCAAATCTTTCCTAGCAAACAGAAAAGAAAAGGAATTTACAATAAATGACGCATGCATATATAAACAAACAACCAAACCTCCTGGTCAAAGAAAAAGAACCAACCTAACCCTTGTTTTTGTCCATATCTCTAGCCTAGCTTGGTTTGGAAAATTTCAGATGTGAAACTTTTATGTTTCTTCCGTATGTTAGTTTTAACTTTTACCATCTAATTCGAGGAAAAAAATGCAATATTTCTAACGTACATGTTTTGATATGTAACATGGTGCTCAACCTGCCTTGATGCTTATATCTCTAGTTATTTAAAACCAATCACTTCAAATTTACGAATGTACCATTTCTGTTTTTTGGGATTAGAAAATGAAATTTATTTATTTAGTAATAGATAAAAACATGTTTATTACTTAAACTGCCTAGACATGCATGGAGTAGAATATAACTCCAACAACAGGATTATCTGGGCTAGTTATAATTAAATATAACATGGTGATTTGAATTGCCAAATACAATGTGTACTATGTAACTATGTGTATCTCTCTCTTTAACTAAAGACAATGCAACAATTTAATTGATCTGGTGAAGGGTTGAGTGATGTACCTTCGTTTGACTAATAATATTATAGTAACAAACACATTTTTGACTATAAAAACCACGTGAAAATTTTCTGCAATTTATAGAAACAAAGAAATGAGAAAATATGTACATAAAAGAAGGCTTTAAGGAGAGGACTCCGGGATCAAAGAAAGAAGGTAGCTGAAGCAAGGTTTTGCGTAAGAGGTGAGGCAAGTACACAATGATTTATACATGCTTATATATTTCGTACATACACCTGCTGGTGGTATTACAGATATATATGAAAGCAAAAAGAAGATATTAGTGTCTAACCATATATATATATATATATTCAAGCCTGCCAACCATGAAAGTTTCACTATTTATATTAATTAATTCCTCGCTCCCAAAATTAATTATTTATGGAAATAGGGTTTCTTCTTTTCAATTCTTACCTATACTACTCTTTTTGTTAATTACGATTCACATCCCTCGATCATATATTTCCTACTTGTTTATTAATTAGTTAATTAATTGCATGGTGTGGCTGCACTTATTAGTTTCTCTTTGAGTCTCTCTCTCCAGTTGTGTGACAACACCACCTTAGATTGGGTCTTTCTTTTTTTACAAGATTTTCTTAATTGCAGTAACCTTTGCATAATTTCAATCAATCGACAAGTGAAAAATATCTAGAGCTATAGTAAAAATTGAATTGTAATAATTTAGAGAATTGAAAGTGCGAATTACAGTTTTGGATATATAGAAAAAAAGTCAGTCACATATGTATGGTCCAAAATCCATTTAGTGGTTCATTGCATAAGTTGGTATCCTAATGGGATCCATATATATATATATATATCATTTTCTAATTTTATCCTCTTTCAAAGCCCCCGAAACAAAATTTTTACAGTTTTGTCATAAATTTGACAAACTATATATATATGCTATTATCATGCATGATTCGGAATTCCAATAGCCATCTCTTTTTGCTTGTACGTACTAAAAGTTTGAGTCACGCCTTGGCCCAAAAAGAAATTAGAGTTTGACTCGATCGGTCCATTATTTTTTGCAGATTGCAGACTGCAAAGTGGGTTAGAATGCTCTTTGTCAAGGTTTTCAAGAAGATTTGAATTCAAAGAGATTCCAAATTGTTTGTTGAGAGAGCGTTTAAAGATTTAGTGAAGAAGTTTATACCAATTCTATGAAAGAATTTTTTCATGCATGAATAATTTTCGTATAGAATTTCAAATTCTCATAAAGAATCTCATTTAGACAAGCTTTATCAATAGAATTTACATAAAAAATTCACATATGGAATTTCGTTTGAACCATATGTAGACGATTTGAATGTGAATGTAAGAATCCCTAATAAAGTTATTTTGTTTTTTATTTTTTTTCTCAAACAATATTGTGAGATGAAATATTCAAACCCAAGAACTCAGATTTAGTTAGAAATAAATACTCTTAATTACTAGAATTACAAGTTCCCATGCATGCAATATTAAGGCTCTGTTACAAATAAAGGCAATTACGCATAGAAGTCATGAATTCCATATAGTACATTGTTACACCAATATAACGTTGTAGTAAGCTATTGGAGGCTTGGAGCTATTTGAACCTTGTCCATTGGGCGTTGGCTTGAGGAGTGAATTTCTCTTTAATCTGAACCAACAAGAAAGAGTGAATTTCTCTTCTTTATTTTGTATATTGTGAAATTCTTTTCTAATCTGAACCATGAAGAAACTAGGCTTAAAAACAAAAAAGGAAGTGTACAATATTTTGGTAAGGGAAAAAAAAGAACCAAAGCAATGAAGTAACTTTTTCTTACAATTTTTCAGGTTGGAGCACAAAGTGTCTTTGGCTTTTCACTTTTTTCAGGTCAAACTCCATTACATAACTATACTTTTTGGTGAACATGGCCACCATGCATGTACTGCAAAAGTCGAGTTGTAAAGATGTGAAATTTCACATTACATTGCAACCTTTCATCTTTACATTACAAAACATTCAAAGTACAGGTGAGCCCAAGAAGTCACATCAACAAAGAAGCATGTGATATCATTTAAATTGACCCATATGTCTTACTAGAGACTAGAGTAGACTGAAATAAGTAGATATTGATATAAAATCTTAATATAATAAAATTCAAAGTACAGGTGAGCCCAAGAAGTCACATCAATAAACAAGCATGTGATATCATTTAAATTGATCCATATGTCTTACTAGAGACTAGAGTAGACTGAAATAAGTAGATATTCATATAAAATCTTAATATAATAAAAATGTATAACCTGAAATTGATGTTAATGATTAAATAACTAAATTAATTCAGAACTTCTTTATATTATTATTATTATTTTTTTAATATAATAAAGAATTCCAACGAATATAGCAAGAATGATAGGAAGAATCCAAGCAATTAAGAACATTGGTGGGGACCAACTAAGCTGCTACATTTGTGAATGATGCGTCTCTAACAGTGTGGAGTGGTCCAATACTACAGGAAATGGCAGGTGGAAGTTTTGAGTTATCCAATCAGCTCAACTGGGTTTCAGCTAAATTGATTGGCCGCACAGACCATATATATTGCATCCAAGGTGTATGTGTTTATGTCTGAGTGTAACAAAACACTTTGGCTTGTGGTGTCACTGAGACTCTGAGTTCAGAGTAATGGCCCTGTTCAAAACTTGAAACCCAATACTCAGTTTCATTCATTTTTCACTTTGAAGCAGCAAACTATAGCTAGTATTTAATTTGGGAGAGAAATAAAGATGGGTACGTACGCAGCCTAAGCTAAAGTACATAGTATATTATATTAATTATATGATGAATGAAGATTGTGACCACCGACCACCACCATAGCTTGATATTCACCTCTCCAATCCATCATCAATATCCTAGTGGGACCACTAAACACCATGGCGGGCTAGCTTTTCCTTTCTGTTTTTGATTTCTTGGCCCAAAAACAGATGAGGCATTTTCTCAAAACATGTACAAGAAATTAAAATTAAATGGTGAGGAAAAAGATTGCTATTTACTAGCTAGCATAGCAATTGTTTGTTTCTCTGTGTGGTCAATTTTTGGAATAATTTCCCATATTTTAAGCTCACTTTTTTTAACCAAATTTGTTGCCCTCCCACTTTGTGATGTGGTACATGGTAACTGGTATTAATGGAGTTGGGTTGATGAAAGGTTTGGGTTCATGGCGGAAAGGTATATTATATGCTTCCACGGTTTACTGCTGATACGCTTTGCTTCTTTGGTGAAACCAATGAATTTTACCTTACCATATTTATGTGACAAATTCTTGTACATACAAGGGTCACCTCAGCTCTCTCACAGTTTTGTGTTTCATATTCTAGCCTTTCGGCACGTTGTGCACGCTTAATCAAACCTCTTGAAAAGGAGAGTTATATAAACTTGTTGGAACAAATTAATGAATGAGAATTTTGTGTAGAAAATATTTATAATTTGGTGTTACTATATATTTTAGCCCTTCAAAAAAAGAATATTATTGTACTAATAAGTTTTTTATATGTAAAGAATTTTTGTATAGGATTTCATCCGAGCAAACTCTGTGCATACCATATAAAATCTCGTTCGGATCAAATATGAATGATTCAACCACTCAAACGTGGACATGAGAAAACCAACAAAAAGAATTTAAAAAAGGGCAATGCTAGAGTGCCATAGTATGGCACGTAACTTGTGCCATAGTGTGGCACAAAATCTTTTCCCTTTAAAAAAACAGTAGCGAATAGAATTATTGAAAATTTTGGATGTAAAATTGCAAGCAAATGTTGTCACTTTCAATAATTAATTGACACACCATAAAGTGTGAAGCTGTGAATGCAAAGGAGGGAGTGGGGACCAGGCATATTTGATAGAGGAGGAAATCAGAAAGGAAATCCAACGGATTAGAAGAGTCGATCAAAATGGGCCCCCAAGAAGTTCTTATATAGCTTTGTCAGATTTGTTGCCATTTTAAGGCGAACAGCATCAACGTCAACCATAATGATACGTGGACCTCCCTTTCTATTTTGGGAAGCAAGGCTGTCTAGTGGGCTCTCTCATTTCATCTCATGGCTTAGAGCCCAAAGTCCCATCACGTTTCAAACTCTCTCTCTCTCTTTGCAATTGCAGGAGGACGTCACTTTTCT
The DNA here is from genome assembly GCA_003254885.1 of Purshia tridentata. Classification (NCBI taxonomy): domain Eukaryota; kingdom Viridiplantae; phylum Streptophyta; class Magnoliopsida; order Rosales; family Rosaceae; genus Purshia; species Purshia tridentata. The sequence goes on from QANT01001060.1 coordinate 53,972, forward strand.
TTTGTCTTAGTGCACTGCACTGCACCATTAAATTCAAAGTCCAAAGTTCAAAGTCATCATCTACACGCTTTGGTAAAAGCAACAACTACAACTCTATACGTGGGTTTAGATCTCAAACAGATTTTTATGAATATGCCTTCGATGCTAATCATTCATCTTCCATTCTTTTTAAGTCCCGGAATTTATTACCATCTCACAATAAGTTTTTATTTTTAACTTATTCGTTTTTTTTTATAGTAAAACTTGACTAACAAGACCCAACTTCTCTTGCATATATGAATAACAACTTGTCTCATATATGAATTCGATTGATGGGTCAATCCATGTGAGGTTGGTCTGAAAATATTAGCTGAGTCACATTGAACTAGGTTCATCTTCAAGTTACTCGAATTAATTAGGATAAGTTATTTCTTAAGTTGGTTGTAAAGTTATTTTTAGTATCAATAGTTTTCTTAATAGATAAGATACTGACTTAGAAGTGAAGTCACGTAATTAAATTATGTATATAATTTTTTACAATAATCATGAAAAATTATTGTTTACTTAATTTCGATCTTGATGGTAACTTGTGATGGTACCTTATATTTCAAGAGGTATAATAATCTCAAAGTAAAGCAAAAATTCTAAATTTAGTAGCATCAACCAACCAACCTATGCACATGCCATGTATTCCTAATTTAATGTCCAAGGGAATCAACTCGCCATAGAAAACATCACACAAGGTCCACATAGGAGGGGGATTGAAGTTTGACTACATGATAGCATCAAACTCCTAACTTTCTCTCACTTTTTTTCTCTGATTAAATTGGCTCACTTTTTGCTTTGCAGGCCATCCCTGTGTGATTAACCAAATATTGAACATTACAATCAACACCCTGATTTCCAAAAATATGATGGTTTATAAGCAAGACAAATAATTTAGCCAGTGGATGATGCCCAAAAGCTATAAATTAACATATGAACTTAACCCATCTTGTAATAAAATCCAAAATCATGTTTCATGGTCTCATGTAGTCGTGTGTATGTTGATTTTGCTGATTAATCTGAACCACAATTTGGGTACTAGCTTGTTTCTCTGTCTCTCTCTCTCTCTCTGCACCAGCGTGATAATAATTGTGACGAAAGCAATGTTTCTGAGAAGCATGTGCTCTAATGGGCCTGAGCACAGAGGGTGTTGCTGTTTATGGTTAAACGAACTGGAAGCCTTTACTTATGATAAGGAAAGTAACTTAATTTGGTTCACTTTGTGTCTACTTTAGGTCATGTTCAACCACCACAAATGGACAGAGCATTAAGTGAACAGAGATTCAAATATTCGCCATTCAATATCTCTATTATTGCTCCTCCTAAAAGAAATGTGGTTATACTAAATTTCTAATTTTTTTAATTAAGTACTTTTATTTTCTTAATTGAAAATTTTGGTCTTCTATCCACATAATCATTATTTCATTATAGAACATTGTTTATATGATATTTTTATATGGTTTATACATTGGATTGAATTAAATTGGACACATAATTACACGTAGTGGTGCACCTTAGGATGCCTCTGTTGGAAAATGCGAGAGAATAATACTTCTCTAATTGTATTCTTCTCCACCTTTAAAGAATTTAAACTAGTAGATTTTTATTTTTTTTGGGTCTATATGCTAGTAGATTACTAGATTCAGTGCAAAGCTATTCTTTACCAATTAAATTAGATGATAAGAACCTGTTATCTTTTAAGTAATCTTTTGAAGGCATGATCCGACCTCACTGAGGCAATATGGGACTAGAAAGATGAAATGCAAATGTGCCAAAACTCCCAAACTAGAGCTAGAATATTCCTAAACCCCCAGCTTATATTAAACTCTCTCAAAACCCCCTGTTATGAACTTAATCTCTCCCAAAACCTCCTAGTCAACTAATATCTAACTAAGTTTGACCTCTATTTTTATAATATTCAAATTATAACCCTAAACAAAACATAATCACATTTCTATTTCTCTTTTTCTCTCTCTCTCTCTCCCCCTGCAGTTTGCGTGTACTCTTTCTCCTCTATATTCACTTTCTTTCTCTCGCTGCGCAACTGTGCTGGAGCTTTGTCCACCGTCCGGTGATGACTGCCGATGAGACCCCCATGGTCACCTTACTCTCCTTGCGACGAACATGATAGTACCCACCGATCATCCAACCGACCCTCGACGACGGCAGAACAACTCCAAACTGCACCGAAGCCTTCATCAGCAATCTACCTTTTCTAACAGCGTGGCTGGCTAACTCTAGCACCAATTGCTTCCTCTATTTATGCTGAGTCTCTCCATGCCATTCCCTCACTCCGATGACCACTGAGCACAGCGTTGCAAAGCTTCAAAGGCTGTGGTTTCTCCTGAAGTTTTCCAGCGATTGCAACAGCCGTTGACCTCGACTTAGGTATCAAATTGAATCCCCTCAGTTTTATCTTGCTATTGGTTGTTGAAAGAATGGCAGAGATGAATTTTTTAGTGTAACTGAATCAGTTTCAGTGTAATTAAAATTTTTTAGTGTAATTGTATATTTGAAATTCAGTTTTAGTAGTGTGCGTGTAATTGTAAGTAATGGCTTGTTGTATTAGTGAAACTGAATGTATGTGTGTGATTATGTTAGTGAATATATGTAATTTTGATATTCAGTTTTAGTGTAACTGTTTTTTAAAAACTCAGTTTCAATTTTAGAAAAGTATAATTACACTAAAACTGAAATTGTTTTCAGTGAAGGTGTAACTGTTTTTAGTAAAGATGTAATTGTTTATAAAATATAGTTACACTGAGTGCGCGTCAGTCTGTGTCAGTGTGCGTCAGCGCGCGCGTCAGAGCGTCAAAAAGGTAAAAGAGACATTATATGTTTTAGAGGGTTTTGGGTGAGTTTCTAAATGGGTGGGGGCTTAGAGAATTTTTTTGGTAGTTAGGAGGTTTAAAAAAAGTTGCTAAAAGATGAAAACATGGAGTTAATAAACTATGTTGAATAAGTAGCAAAAAACGAGCTCACCCAAAAGCTCAAATCAATGGTGAAGAGGTTCATATGATATCATCTAAAACCAATATGGGAATGCACAATTTCTTTCTTTAGTACCTCCTGTCATTTTGAAGCAGGATCAAAGTGAGCAGGTTTACAGTTAGTTTTTGAAGTCAAAAACTGATGCATGTAAAGGCCAGAAATGTGATCATGGGGTGAAAAGAATTAAGGGAGTTAACCCCTCAAGCTATTAATCAAAGCTGATGAATGAGCTTCAATGATCAGCAGGTCGAGCCACAAAGTATTGGGTCTGAGGTGAGGCCTAAGATGTGAGGAGATGAAAACTAGACTCTGACACTATACCAAGTATAGCATAATCATCTAATTTGGCCAATTTATAGCAAGAGTAGTTAATCGAGTACCTCTATTTGACAATAACTCTAGGACTTATTATGAATTAAAAACATGATAGGCATGCATATATGGAGACATATATCAGAAAAAGTGACTCACAAAAACCTTATTCAGAGTGAGAACTTGAAGTTTCCTCTTTTAAGAAGACTGACACTCGGCTCTTTCTAAGAGAATACATAGACATTTTGTATCTCTCTCAGATTACAAGGGCACTGATTTCGATTTTAAGCACGGAGATAAATTTAGCATATGATTTACAAACCACACTCCCGCAAGAAGGATATATGGAGTCTAGTGAGGCCCACCAGCAGTTGACCCATCAGGTATAATCTGAAACATTCCCTGGCAGTGGAGGTTGGCATGATCAGTAACCAAACTGGAAATCACAGGCCCATCCTCAGCCTCCATTCCCAAATCATTGTAGTGGAATCTATGGATGAAGGGCTGAGGTGGGCAGATTGAACTGGACTGCTCAGTGTGGCTCAAACCAATCTCTTGGGTTGCTGGTGTCAATGACAGAAGAGAGAGAGCACGATCGGATTCAGTGTCATTGGAGAACATTTTCTGGCTGTTGCCACAATTGCCCAATGCAAAGCTGGTATCAACAAGTGGTGGCTGGCAGATGAGAGAAGCTTCAGAGAACATGGAAGAACCAATGCCTTGTACAAATGGGACTTGCTTTCCTATGTAACTATGACACAACAAAGATCCAGAAAGTGAATTACTTGTCTCACTTAGTTGTGAATGGCTAATAAGCACCCCATCATTCTCTGCTTTGACAGCCCCACCACCCCAAGATGAGTTCATTGCAGGACTTGTTGGATACATTTGTGGACTATCCAATGGTAAGAATCTTGTGCCTGTAAATATACAATAAGTTTAAATGAATAGTAAGAACACATTGCACTTTCAATAATGCTAAATGTGAACAAAAACTGTCCAAGAACAAACAACCAGTCCAGTTAAAAATCCAAACCTTGGTAACTGGAAGGAAACCTTCCTGAATTTGTGGGCATGGGTTCTAATTGAGGCTTCCTTCGGCGTCTGTTGTGCCCATCAAGACGTCTTCTGCAGCTTCTTTTTCCTTGGTCAAACTCCACCAATGAATGGAACCTTGGTAAAGTGATAAGGAGAAGTTAAAAGTTTTAAGCAAGGAAACAAGGATATGTGGAACGAAAAGGCATAAATTGACCAATTGATAAATCAATTAGGGATATTAATCAGCAAGAGAATGCGCAAAGCAATGGTGTGACTTGGTTTTAAAGGACAGCTTTCAAAAATTGATTCAACTGCTGAGAAGATTTCATGCATAAACTTTAAAATGAAGCAAATGCCTAGAAGTGGAACCTTTTTGTCTCTTTTATTCTCACCTGCTGCATTGCTGGCAGAACCGCTGTTCCTGGCCCTTAATTGTAACCTTTGAGGTCTTTGAATGGAGCTCACATACTTTATGGCGACGATGATAGTCCCTGCATTTACTAAGGTCTAAATTACACCCATCAACCAAGCATGAAGCAACTTGGGTTCCATTACTGGTTCGCCGGGCCCTCTTCAAAGATGCAGTTGAAGACGACTTCACCATAGAGACCCTAGGGTCCTTCAATTTGCCCTTTGACCCGTCCTCCATTTCGCCCAAGCTAACAACTTTATCAAGTAATCTCCTCTAGTTTATGCAGTCCTAAGCCACCAGAACCAGCAATGGAACAATTTGGATTGTGCCTTTTTCTCCAGGGCAACCAATTTTTGAGGTCTCCTTAAGTAATAACCAATAAAACACCCTCCTTTGGAATTTTTACTTTCCCTTCTTTTCCCCTACATATATTTGTTCTTTCATACATCACCAAAATCCACAAGCACTACTTGATCTTTTACAATACCATTCAACCAAATGAAGAAAATACAATACAGAAAAGAAGCTACGTATGCAATGAGATGTTATTAATTTCTCATTTCTGAGAAAATTGAAGAAGAATATTCATTTATAATTTTATTTTATTTCAAATTACACGAAAATCTTCCCTCCAAGTTACATAGGATTTTGCAAGAAACAGTTAGGCCGAAGATGCACTTTCACAGTCAAGAACAACTTTTGTGCTTATTCAAAAGATAATTAAATATGTCATATCACAAGAGCCAGCACTCTCATCTGGACCACATACAGCCTTGAATCCTTCCTTAATTTCCTCAAATTCTTCCTTGAAACTATTTTCCTTCTAAAACTCTCTCAGCCAGCTAATTTGGATCTCCATGATGACATTAAAAGTTATTCTAGTAGCTACGACCACTATTGCCCACCAATGATGAGAAACAGACACACTACCATTTTTACTGTTTTAAGCTACTTTTGTGAAACCTTGTCTTCCTTTTTTTTATGAAATCATTTCCAGTGCAAGTGAAGGAACTCAAAATCATAACCCCACATTATAGAATTTTGGAATTGGCTCCGTAAAAGCACAACAAGATATGATGAGGAAAAGCAGAACATACAAAAAAATGAATGATGGGTACCTGAGACTCTGAGAGAATACCGGAAATCAGGCTAAAATGAAGCACAAAACTTGCTTTGATGGCCTCCACACAGTCCAATTAGAAAGAGACCCTGAAAAGAGGAAGAAAAACAAGGGAAAAAACTGCAAGTGTGTGATCAAGAATGGAAACTGAAGAAAAATATCACTGTGGAAGACATAGGCACATTCTGCAAAAGATAATAATTAGAAGCCTAAGTTGGACTTCTCAGTTATTAGTGGTCTGACAGATAGTTCCAGTAAAAGTTTATACAAAGAGAAAGAGAGAAGGGATTGGGGGATGAAGGGCTGTGCCTAATTAGCAGGACAGAGCAAGAAAGAGATTGAATTATGGATAATTCAACGGCTAAAGGGAAAGAAAGAGACCACTCTTTTCTTGTTGGGCCTCCCTCTTACCCTTTTAGGCTTGCAGCCTTGTAACAACAAGTGGAAGAAAAAAAAGTTAACAATGTCAACAAATAATAAAAGTTGACGAAAAAACAAAAATGAAAAGCCAAAAACGAGTGGCGAGGAAAGGGACAGAGTGTAGTTGCTTTCAACTTTATATAAGTGAGGGAGGAAGTAAAGTTACGAAAAGGAGTTGGAAGGAGGGGCGTCACACCTTGCTGTGAATCGTGATTCATTCTTCTCAAATTATTTGTTGTTACTGTCGGTAAGAATCAAAACAGTTTATTTTTTAAGATAATTTTTTGAGATAATTTTTTAAGTATTATTTTTGTAAAAAGTTAATTTAATTATATAATTATTATCAAATAAATAAATAGAAATTTAGGATTAAATATCTAATTTCAATACTTTTTTAAAAAATCAGTTTTATTTATAATTTTTAGATTTGACTACTAACTAATGAACTTTATTTTTAGAATACGTCATAAATTTACAGCCCATTTGTTTTGGGCTTTATTTGTTTGACAAATTTGCCCTTCTATTGTCTTTTAGCTCACATATGATGGGTCTTAAATAAAATTTATAAAGTTTTGACAAAATTGTTTTTGATATTTTTATATTGTCTTAAAAATTAGTTAATATAGTCTCAACTTCAGTTTTAGTTGTGACTGTACGACACTTAACTTCAAATTTAGTTGTGACTAAATGATAGTCACAACTAAATTGTGATACAGTCACAATTAGGTTGTGACTGAATTGAAATTTTTTTTAAGAGAGATTGTATTACAATATAGTATAAATAGATGTCAAAACAATACTTTTACTCAAAATAACACTTAGTATAGTGGTGGGAGTTTTTTTTTCAACTTATCAAGACAATCACAACTAAATTATAAGATAGTCACAGTTAAGATGTGATTAGATTGATTTTTTTTAGTTTTAATACAATATAGTATACATTAATGTAATAGTATATATTTGTTGTGACTTATGACTAAAAAATATGATAAGTTGTGACTTATTAATAAAGTACTCTATATTTTATTGTAGTGGCATGCGATGTAATATTTGTGAATTATAGTGCCCTTTACAATATTATTATGTTTGACTTTTCAACTAGTACCTAATCTAAAATGTTATTANTTTCAACTAGTACCTAATCTAAAATGTTATTAAATTTTAGTATCTAAACTAAAAAATCATTGAAATTTAGTATTTAAAGTTAATTAACCTAATATTATATGGAGAGCATGTAGATTTGTTTTTAATTCCATATATGGAGATAGATACTTTAATTTCTTTTTTTAGTAAAAGACGCTCTTAGTCTTTTGTCTTTTGATTTGCAGGAAGGAGGGTTGAGCTTGGATGCTAAGTGAATAATGTCACGGTCGTTCCAACTGAACAACCTAAGAGCTGCAAAAAGGCTTTTAGTTTATGAATTTGATTTTAAGTATTTCATTCCCGAGCAAATGGTTAATTATCATATCACCTTCTTGATTTTCTTGATTGATTAAATCTCATCCTTCTCTCCCTTAATTAATTATCTCTCATAATTTTCTCCTTTTATGTGTAAGTACATACACTAGTTAGTTGAAACATTTTTATAAACTAGACTTTTGGCACGTGCTCCGCACATATCCATTTAAATTTATATTATGTGGTTTTTTTATATTATTATTTTTTAATAAATTATTTTCTCTCTCTCCACTTTTTAAGGTAGTGGGGTGTTTTTTATTTTTAAAATTTTATTTTAATTTTTATATTTTACAATTATATTCTTATTTATTAGGTTGAATGAAAGATATTTATGAAAATTTAAAATTTAGTAAAACCTGTAACACTAAGGGCCCGTTTGGATTCTTGAATTTGGATTTGGATTTGGATTTCAAATTTATGTATTTGAAATCCTTGTAATTGAAATT
>QANT01001062.1:0-37093 GCA_003254885.1 Purshia tridentata
AACTTGAAAAATTTTTAGTCATTATTTATAGTATTTATAAGTATTTTATTTCTCATTTCTAGTATTTGGTTAAATTAGATTGTTGTCAGATTTTCATTTCTATGTCATAAGTTAATTATATTTTTATTTTAGTAAGTTTAAATTTTTTGTGTCTAGATTTAATTTTATGTTTATTTATTTTAAGCTCAAAAGAATAAGAGGGTCAAAATAAATAAAATACAAGAAAAGACCCAGCTCTTGAGCCCAAAGCCTCCTCCCAGTCAGTCCAGCTCCATAAGCAGCCCAAAGTCAAATTAGTCCAACTTTCACAGGTTCTTCAAAACTTTCTCCTAATGAAAATGAATCCATCGCTTTCTCCTGAGGCTAAACTAAACAAAACACAAAAAGCAGAACAGAGGTGGTGTTCTTCAACCTTCAAGGTTCGTCAAGGCTTGGTGGGTTGCCGACGAGGCTTGGGGGGTCGCAGTTGCTGGGCTTGGAGGGTCACTGCGTTGAAAAAGGGGTTTCGTTAAGAAGGGATCGCCGGCAATGGGGGGTCGCCCGACCCCCCACTTCTCCACATGCATCCGTCCCTGGGTGTACTGGTTCATCTTTACCATCTTTACTCTTTTTTCTTGTGTAAGAATGATTCTTTCTTAATTTCTTTCCCAGATTCATTTCATTTTTTCTTTACTTTCTTTGTTTTATGAATTGGATAACAAATATATATTCCTTTGCATTGTCTCTTTCTGAAAGGGTCTATTCTATTTTATTCTTTTACAAAATGGATAGAATATTGATTTGGACTAATATTTCATTTCTTCTTCTGAAATGTGTGTACAATGACAGACTGACATATAACAAATGTCATCGATATTATTGGTCATTCACGATGTAAATTTTCTTCACAGAATATACTACATTTTAGTAAGAGAATGACATGCATAACCACAATACTTGGCCATATCTTAGAAAGTAGAGCAGCATTTTATGATAGACAAACCCATTATAGACTGCTGCTTTACTTTCTAAGGTTTGTCCAAGTATTGTGCATCACACCATACATGGCTGAAAGTCTCTCTAATGTACAACCAGGGGCTAAAGAATTTAACAGCAGTTGTCTTTAAAAGAATGTGCTACGTACAATGTGTGTGATTGTGCTCTAATATATAATATATGAACATCCTATATCTTCATCATACGCAGTGGTTCTCCACTGATGGATTGTGTAAGTTAAGAAGTGTAGGCTGGCAAAGAGCAGTGCACTCGGACCTGACCTTGAGATCCAGTGAGAACATTAAGGCCTGACAACTTGATCATAGCCCTGGCAAAGTCCATTCGAAAGGTTGATCCATCATCTGAAGCATAAGCTCTGACCAACTTAGCAGTCCTCTCATTAGCCATTAATTGCTGATCAGCAAAGAGGAGCCCTCTTCCCCTCAACAAGCTCTGGTAGTAGTGAGTGTCAAAACCTGCCCCAGCTGGTATCGACGAAGACAATTGTTGATAGAATGACATCCCCATTTCAAGCTCTGGAATTCCAAGACTCCTCTTGTTATCACTGTCTTGGCAACTTAGCCTCATCTCTCTGATGAAACCAGGAGCTACAGTTGGGTCTGGTTGCCCTGTCCCCTTGAAGTTGTTGAGGCGTGCCTGAATGAACTCACATCCTATCGTTCCAATGTTGTGCGCTCCTTTAGGTGTAAAAACAAAACAACACACAACTTAAACTATTCTATTTCAACTCCAAACAACAAGGAATAAAGAATAAGGAACAGGGTTGCTGAGTACCTAGAAGACTAACTGTTTCTCTGTCATTAAAACCTCTGAGTGAGAACAGACCAAGTGCCTAAGTGATGTTTACATCAGGTTTTGGAATCTCAGCCATTGCTTCAGCATAGTAGGACTGGGCGCTATCTCTTCTACCAGTGAAAACTGGATAAAAAGGGCCACCAGCCTGTCATTTCCATATGACAAACACATCAGAGAAGAAGACACGCAGCTAAAAGTTCAGGGAAATACTGAAGCATGCAATAGATTAATATTGAAAGAGGTATATCTTTTCCTCAAGTTCTGAGGAACTTATGGTAAAGAAAGAGAAAATCCAAAACCATGTATAAAGTGTTGATCTTTTCAATAATTGGAAAGGACCAAATACCAATTCAACTAAACGTGTGACAGTTTCAGTTTCTTGATTCTTTCTTTTAGTTTGGTTTTCCAAATAATAATAGGTAGGAAAGAGAAATAAACTGGAACCTTTTTGCCTCAGAAGTTGTTTTAGATCAAACTCTGATAATCAAAACAGAAAAAAAAAAAGGAGCATTTCAGGACTCAGTGGGGCAGCAGAACATACCAGAACAATGCCATCTCTAGTGGCAAGGGAAAGAATGTCGGCACAAGATACCACACCTGGACAAACACTTTCGATCACCTCCTTGATGTTATCAATTTTTTCGAAGCCCTTCAAGGTCTTATTTGGCACAGCCTGCTTCTCTATGGAATGGTTTTTATTCCCATTGCTGTCATCCAAGAGGACGGAAGCATCACAACCCTGATTCAATTAAGCACCCCACAACATTAAGAATGACACATGAATAGCAGATCGATACTACAAAATCCACAATATTCAGAACAAAAGACCATTTTCCAAAGTAAATTTTCAAGAATAAGCAATGTTCACATATCATTAGTCACAAAGTGAAATTCAGAAGAAGCGTAATACAATAACAAGTTTCAGTTCAAGCGTAAAATTCAGAACAAAAAGTCATAACCAGTAAAAATCATGACAGCTGATAATAGACTTTTCTTATGTCCATACAAGATGAAGGACATAGTACATAAAAGAACCAAACAACACAGAGGTCCGGATTAAAGTAACAATATTTACAACCAGACAGGTCACAAAGAGCATCATTTTAAATCCAGAAGGTCAATACCTAGATGAAGGACCACAAACACCCATTTGGAAAAACCCAAGGAATCAAGAAATTTCATGACATCGACCAAATGCTCAGTCAAGACAGAGGCTTAAGACCCATTAACAAGACAAATATTCCAATGCATGTTGATAATATGACAGAAAACACCTTATAAGAAAAAAGGGAATCTAGTAGCCTAATGAAGATTAGAACCAAGAGACACGGAAAGCAATCAAAATCCAGTTGAGCTCAAAAATATTGTGCCAAAAGCATGATACACCTAAATGACTAGTTTAATATTCACAGATGCAATTTCAAAGTTTCCCGAGTGTTAATAACCAAAAAACATAAACTTGCATTAGACAAATGGTAATGGACACCAAAAGTTTATAAGGCAAAAAAAAAACCCCCCATTTGAGAAAAACCCACAAGGATGAAGAAAAGGGAGAATCTTGGTATACCTGAATGATGCAGTCATGGAAGAAGAGGCGCAGTAGGTGAGCCGATACATCCTTCTGCTGGGAGTAAATCCGAGCCATCATAGACTTCACAATGACCTCAGCTTCTGGGCATGTATCCCGGTAGAAATCGTAAATGAGGTTCGGTGAAACGTAGTGTGTCATCTCCATGAAGAAATCTCGGCCTCCATGATCTCCATCAGTAGAAGCGAAAGAAACTAGATTGTCAACTGGTTCTTGTGATTCGCCTCTTGGGTTGCTCCAGGAAATGAGCACAGAGAACATCATCACCACCATAGCAAGGACCCACCACCCCTTCATTGCACTCAACATCGTCTCTGTTTCTCTCGTTCGACTCTCTGTGTGTGCGTCACTCTTTGTGTGTGCGCGCGCCAAAGTGAGTGAGTGAGTGAGAGAGCGGGAAAATAATAACTGCAGAAGCTTTCCGTTGAGCTGAGAACCCTTATTTTATTCATGAAGTTAATTATGATTTATGGATGACCCATCACCTTTAACATAAATTCAATTTAAACTTTTCACTTACCAAAATTACAGAGTTTTTTTTTAGACATTAATTTAATGTTCATATATAAAAATTTGAGACAAAACTTCAAGTTTCACTTCATTCCTCATCATGGAACTTCAAGTTCGATTTAGTTAGATAATCAATACATTATTAATATAAATAAAGCAGTACAGTAACACACTGAAATAAATACTTTAATTTCTTTTATGAAATCCATGTATACACACATAACAACTCAAACATGTTTATATAATTTTATGAAAAGTTTACATATCACTACAGCGATCATTATTTCTTTTTAATTTCATGTACGGCTTATACTTTTTGCCTTCTCTTTTGCGTTGTTTCTTTCTTAATAAATAGTTATTCTAATTTATTCTTGTATCAAATAGTACAATACAGTGACATGATCTTTAATTTTGGCGTTTCTTATCAAACAAATAGTCGTTAATTCGATCTAGACCAAAAATTAAGATTTTTTTATGTTGTTCATGACTTGTATCATCTTTAGTCTTTATAGTTTATACTATCCTCATCTATTTAATATGTTATTCATACACTTCTATTTTGCTACACATAGAATACATTTTAAGCCAATTTGTTTTTGTTTTAATTAACTTTCCTCCTACCCAACTAGAGTCGACCATCTTCAGAAAAGGATGTTTTGTTATATAGACCTGTGGCTTTTTATTTATTTAACCCCACCTTAGTTTTTTTTTATTTTTTAAGCAAGGGTTAAAATATTTGTTAGTTTGTTACTTCTGGAGTTTGATAACTAGCTAAAAGCATCTCCTCCAGCAGGAACAGATTCCATTGATCATGAAACTGCAGTAGACCAAGGCCAGATTTCTGATAAGAATAGGGATCCTAACTAACAATGAAGATTCTATATGCCTTCTCTGAGTCTCTGACTAAAAGTGTGATCATTTATTTTTTTTGCAGTTCAAGACTTTGGCAATCAATTTATTAACAACAGTTGTCTTCTTTTTTCTTATTTTCTTGTAAATCAGATGATGCCATGGGGTAGAGCACAGAAAGTATAGTACACTCAATAAGGGAGTGACAGCATAACCAGAATATAGTATTCTGCATAGCAGAGTAGCATGCAGCAGAATTTAGTTCAAGAAGCACTTTTTAATTTCTTCCTGTTCTTCTGTTGTAACTTGTAACCAAAGCTACTGAAAGCAATAAGTACTAACAACTCATTAGCACTAATGGGTATGCCTATTATAGACTGCTGCTCAACTTTCTAAGGTTTGTCCAAGAATTCACACCAGACATGCCCAAAAGTTTCTCTAATGTACAAATAGTAAGGGTAAAGAATTTAACAGAAGTTTTCTTCAAAAGAATGTGTTATATATCTTCATCATAAGCCCGGGTTCTCCACTGTGGGGGTTCTGTCAGTTAAGAATGGTAGAGTGGCAAAGAGCAGTCCACTCGGACCTGACCTTGAGATCCAGTGAGAACATTAAGGCTTGACATCTTCATCATAGCCCTGGCAAAGTCCATTCGAAAGGTTGATCCATCATCTGAAGCATAAGCTTTGACCAACCTAGCAGTCCTCTCATTAGCCATTAATTGCTGATCAGCAAAAAGGAGACCTCTTCCCCTCAACAAGCTCTGGTAGTAGTGAGTGTCAAAACCTGCCCCAGATGCTATCGACGAAGACAATTGTTGATAGTATGACATCCCCATTTCAGGCTTCTCACTCAAGCCCCTTGATGCCCATAGAATTCCAGGACTAGTCTTGTTATCATTGTCTTGGCAATACAGTCTCATCTCTCTGAGGAAAGCAGGAGATAGAGTTGGGTCTGGTTGTTCAGTCCCCTTGAAGTTGTTGAGGCGTGCCTGAATGAACTCACATCCTATCTGTCCAATGTTGTGCGCTCCTACAGATGTAAAACAAAACAACACACAAGTTAAACTAATCTATTTCAACTCCAAACAACAAGGAATAAGGAACGGGAACAGAGTTGGTGCGTACCTAGAAGACTGACTGTTTCTCTGTCATCAAAACCTCTGAGTGAGAAGAGACGAAGCGTCTCAGTAATGTTGTCATCAGGTTTTGGAATCTCAGCCATTGCTTCAATATAGTAGGACCGAGTGCTATCTCTTCTACCAGTGAAAATTGGATAAAAGGGGCCACCAGCCTGTCATTTCCGACATGACAAACACATGAGAAGAAGAAAGCTAAAAATGCAGGGAAATACTGAAACAACCAGTAGATTAATTCTGAAAGAGGTATGTATCCTTTCCTCTTGAGTTCTAAGGAACTAAAGAAAAAAGGAAGAGAAAAATCAAAACTCTATATACTGTATGTTGATTTTTACAATACATGAAAACAACCAAAGATCAACAAAATGGTTTTCATAGTAATAACAGGGAGGAAAGAGAGAGAAACCAAATTTTTTGCCTCAGAAGTTGTTTTAAGTATAAGGGAGAAACAAACACAATGGAGCCTAGAAAGTCAAAACAGCAAAAAGAAGCATGTCAGGACTCAGAGGAGCAGTAGAACATACCCGAACAATGCCATCTCTAGTGGCAAGAGCAAGTATGTCAGCACAAGATACCACCCCTGGACAAACGTTTTCGAGCACCTCTTTTATCTTATCAATTTTATCAAATCCCCTCAAAGTCTTATTCGGCACAGCCTGCTTCTCTATGGAATAATTTTTGTTCCCCTTGCTGTCATCCAAGAGGACTGAAGCATCACAGCCCTGATTCAAGAACCCCACAACATTAAGAATACCAAAACGCACAATATTCAGATTCCCAGAAGAAATCTTGAAGAATAAACAATGTTCACATATCAACAGTCGCAAGATAAAATTCAGAAGAAGCATAATACAATACTAAGTTTCAGTTAAAGCAGCAAACTTCCCAATTACACCAAATTCACAAGGCATCGTATTAAGCACAAAAGGACCATAAGAGCCAGCATACCAAGAATCCCCATTTGGAAATCAGGAAACCCGTAAAATTTAGAACAAAAAGTCATAACCAGTAAAAGTCATGACAGCTGCTAACACAATTTTTTTAGGTCCTGAATACAAGATTCAGAACCAAACTGTACAATACAGTGGTTTTGGAATTAGATTAGAGAGAGTCAATGTGCAGAACACATCTTGAACAAGAAACAAATTTTTATACAGTACATAAAGGAACCATAGAATAACGAAGATTAGATTAAACTAACAATCTTTACAACCAGAACAGGTCACAAAGAGCATCATTTTCACAGAGGATTAAGACGCATTACACACAGATCGAAATGACACAAAACCACATTGCATGAAGAAAGGGAATCAATCAAACCCATTTGAAAAAGTACATCAAATTGAAAACCCCAGATTTTCAAGATTCAATATTGCAATACCAACATCATCAAAATTAAAAGCAATTCACTCAACGCAATCAAAACCCATTTGAGAAAAACCCACAAAGAAGAAGAAAAGGAAGAATCTTGTTATGCCTGAATGAAGCAATCATGGAAGAAGAGGCGCAGTAGCTGAGCCGAGACATTCTTATGCTGGGAATAAATCCGAGCCATCATAGACCTCACAATGAGCTCAGCTTCTGGGCATGTGTCCCTATAGAAATCATACTCTAGGTTTAATGAACCGTCTGCCATCTCCATGAAGAAGTCTTGGGCTCCATCAGTAGAAGCCAAAGAAACCAGATTGACCAGTAAGTCTTGGGATGAGGTGGAGGAGAAAGAGAGAAAGGGTCTCTCCGAATCACCTCTTGGGTTGCTCCAGGAAATGAGCACAGAGAAGATCACCGCCATAGAAAACAACCACCATCGCTTGATTGCACTCAACATCTTCATCTTCTTTCTTTATCTCGCTGGACTCTCTGTGTGTGTCTGGGAAGGTGAGAGAGCGAAGCCGCGAAGGTGAGTGAGTGAGAGAGCGGGAAAAGAATAACTGATTTAAGTTTTCCGTTGGGATGAGTTTTTTATAGAGTTATGGAAGACCCATTACTTTAACCTATTTTCAATTTGACCCTTGCAGTTACGAAAATTACAGAGATGTTTATTTGGAATAGGAATTAGTTATACAAAAATTGACCCACCTATAAATCTATTTAATATTTTTCTTAAAAAAATTTTGCTACAAGGGATGGACTGCAGATTTTAACTTTTAGTTTTAGGTTTGAAAATAATTTGTTTTATTTCATATATTTTGTATTTATGTTTTTTGTCAAAGTCGGCCTTAATTTTTTTTGGTTGGTAATCATATATTCATTTATAAATCACAAATGTTTGTATTTGGTGGTCTTTGCACACTTATAATGGAGAGAGATAAAGAAAGGAGAGAAAGATGAGCAGCAAGAGGAGGGGGAGCCTGGCAACGAAGGAGGAGGTTACCGGTGCAATGGCGGGAGAGAGGGAGGGTTTGTTGGGGTGGATAGGGTTTTTTGTTTTTTGTTTTTATATTTATTTTAATAAGATCGGGTAAAAGAGAAAAGTTTGAGAAATTTTTTGAGTGTTGGTGTATTGAGCAATTTGTAGGGTACAAAAATTTTATATAATTTTATGATGACTTCACACAGTGATGTCACCAAGAACCCAAATATATATAAAAAGAATTTATTTATTATTATTATTATTATTTTTTGCTTTGTTGAGTAATGAAAATTTGTAAAACCCAAAATTTCTATTGAGGATAAATCCTTGGGGTTAGCCCAAGTTGACATAGTCTACACAGAGGCCCCCAAATCTACAAAAAACCTAAAACATAGCCTGTGAATGGTAATTGGCATATAAATTATGATAACATGACTCTTTTTAACTGTACATTTGGTTAACAAAAGTTAGAGAGTGCAGTTTCCTAAAAACAATTTCCACAGAAGAAAAGTCAACATCAAAACCATAACTCTGCCCTCCATACTGCACATAAAGGTACTCTTTTGGAGAGGATGGTGGAGGCAGAATTTGGGAGATTTCAGGTATGTCTGATGTGGGGGGTGAAGGTATATCTTTTTTCTTCATAGAATAGTAAACATCGGCCATTAGAAGCCAAATAAGATCAGGGTCAACAGATGCAAGACCTTGAAGAGCATTTACAGCTGCATCCCGAAGACCAACGACACCACTACAAGCTATCCCAACCACAAGACCACTGACCTTCTTGAGGACAACTTCCAACGCTGATGCACTCCTTTTGTTTCGGGACAACTCAGCAATCATGTTGAGCATCGCAACCTGGACCTTCAGATTAGAAGTCTCAGCCATTGAGTCCTCTGAAGAACTGGAAGTGCTTCTTCTGTAAGGAAGTTGCAGAGGGATTCTATCTTCTTTTAAGTTGGGCTTTCTATGGAATGGGGAGGTGGATAGGAGTTTCCAGAAGTGGAAGCCATCGGTTTGGAAGCGTCGTGAAAAGAAATCTCCTCCACAAATTTGCACTACATTGCTTACCACACATAAACATCTTCGAACAGCCTGCACACCCACACATGACAATCGTTTAAATCCACCAAAAGGAAGCATATTTTCAATTTGGTAAACATGAATCAGCAAAGGTCTAGGAACACAAAGAAGAAATAAAAACTTTGTTTCTAACTAATTTCAAGTCACAAAAGAACCAAGGCAAGATCAAATGACAATGGCTATGCAGCATTAAGGCAATATGCAAGGGGAAAAGAAAGATCACGTACCACTGGGTTTTTATTTCGAATACAAATGACCATGAAGGGCCAGATTTTATTCATTGCTGGAAGCAACCTGTTCTCATCAGTCCCTTCATCAGCAACACCCAAAGTATCTTGAAGATGATAGAGTGAAAATGACTGAATAACTTCTTCAATTGCTTCCTTTGTACCTCTCTCATGGCTATAAGCCTCTTCCACTTTTGACAATGACGTAACACCATCCTTCATATACAGAAGAAAAAAAAGTGGGGGAAGAAAATGTTCATTTGTCATCAGATACACAAGTAAATGGTTTCCCGATCAAAATTAAGACAGTAGCATGTGAACTCCAAGGATAGTTTAACAAAATCACCAGTTTTTACTTAAAGTTAGAGATGAAAATCCATCACATCAAGAAAGCCATCAATAAATAAGATTAGATGTTTCCCTGTGCAAGTTTGTAACCCTGAAAACAATGACTGATACACATGCAATTGAATATTATTAGTGCCCAATAAAGGCAAGATGCAATTTACATCATCACTTCAATTACTTAGTATCTGTGATGCATGACCTTACATAAGGGAATAGTCAGAAAAACAGTTGAAGCAGAAAGTTACCTTGACTATATCCAAGGCCACCAAACAAGCTGCTTGATTTGTTGAAGCTAGTAGAGGGGTTGCAGCCAAGATACATGAACTGGCAATCGCTCCAACTGTCCGTCTATATCTCTTTGCATCATTCAGCTTAAACACAATGCTCTCCCATTGCTCTACTTTCACAGCATCATCTATTAAACAAGATACAGTTTCAGCACTAAATTACATCCCAGGATCCAACGATTCAGGTTCTGAAAAAAAAAAAAATATTCCAATACCAAGACAAAATATATTGCAGAGAATGACAGTATGCGTAAAGTCTATTTTTCTTTGTATCTCATATGCTAACTTTATTATGATACTCTGTCAAAACTAACAGGTTGAGTGAAAATTGGACAATAACTTAAAGAGACCCATCAGCCAATTACTGGCTGAGTTGAGAACTAACCGCACTCTAAATATCACAACTACATCAAAAAATTATTTATTGAAGAAGCACAATAGTTAGATTAGAAACCCTCAAATATAATACCATACCATAACACAAGATCACAAATTCAATCCCAATCTAAATAGGCAGCCAT
Source organism: Purshia tridentata (assembly GCA_003254885.1). Classification (NCBI taxonomy): domain Eukaryota; kingdom Viridiplantae; phylum Streptophyta; class Magnoliopsida; order Rosales; family Rosaceae; genus Purshia; species Purshia tridentata. The sequence goes on from QANT01001062.1 coordinate 10,696, forward strand.
CTGAAAAGAAAACTGTTCACCTGACATGTCAGACATATTAATATCATCATCATCATCATCATCATCATCTTTCTTTTCCATATCAGATATAGTAGCCTTGACATCCAACAAATAAGACTCTGCTTGGGCCGGCAATGAACATGCCTCACGCTTTGATGCCTTGGCAATTTCTGCCACAGCCTAAAGAGAAAAGAATTTACTTAAAATTCAGCTTCATACTCAGGATGTAGAAATTTTGATGCCTTGGCAATTTCTGCCACTAGGTAAGCATGAGAAGATTTTATTTTCTGAATAAGAAGGGATGCTGATAAATTCAATCTTTAAGTAAAGGAAATGAGACTATACAATTCTTTAGGTACAAATCCTGGTAATTTTGAAATGGAAATAAAAAAACACCAAAGAAACCAAACCCTCAATGTGCAATGAAAAGAAAATGTGTATGGTATAAAAGATGACCTTTAAAAATGGGATCGTCAATTCAGGGTGCTGATGCCTGCCAAGAATCTCAAGTTCCAGAGAAACAGAGCACATCTGCATAGTCAGAGCAAAGCATTAGAACTATAATTCCCCTCCTCCCTGCCCCTGTCACCACCAAAAAAAAAAAAAAAAAGAAAAGAAAAAGGAAGGGAAAAGAATTTAAGAGAAAGAACAGAGAACTTGACATTATCTTCATGATGATAAAATATCTAAACTGACAGTTATATTCTCCAAAATAACCAGAGGGAAATATGATCTTCAAGATGCATCAGAAAATTAAACATATTGGGTGCCCTAAGCATCTATCAACATCTAGGGCTCACAGGCATACCGGCTCCTCGAGTAGAGGCAATATCTTATAAGCTACTCCAATATAGGAAAGCATGGAAGCAAGCACATTTGGTACATGAGGGTTAATATCCAAATGGCGTAATTGCCGACATATGGAATCAATCACATAGTCTGCATTCGCCAGTACTATGTGTCCAACCTACAAGACAAATAAAATGGAAAGTCATAGACCAAAAAATTAAATCTGAAAACTTTAAACAAAGTGAGATTGTTTATGGCACACTGACTCACTGTTGGATAGCCAGATGTAGCAGCCAGGATATGTAATACAGCATCAGAAGCCCTTCTAACATGATAGTTTGAAGAAATGAGATTCTCAAGCAACATATAAAGGGAAGAATGAAGAAATCCACTAGAAGCAAAATCTCCTCCAAGGCAGATATTGATGATGCCTATTCCTTCAATAATAACCTGTTTGAGGAAAATAAAGCAACAATGAGTTTTAAATACATCTACTGAAGCAAAATGAAACTGATGCAAGATTAACTAAATTATATGCACAAAAGGTGGAGGGAATTTATATTTCCTGCTGTAGCATAGCTGCGTCGTGAAAGAAGTTTAGACTAATATCTTCAGCTTCATACTCAGGATGTATAACCGAAGATTTATGATCTGTTGGAAGATCCCACACTTCATGAGATAGATACTCGTGTAAAATTCTACCAAGACAATCAATCATGTGACTCCTTAAATCCTCATCCTGTAAAACTTTCCAATTATATCCCCAACACATGGCAGATTCGGTTTTGAAATGTTGGCCATCAGAAAATCCTGCATCAGAGTCCTCAAACTCTGTCCTTTTTCTTGATTTTTGAAACATCCGTGTAAAAAAATCAGTGGCTTGACCTGATATACCAAATATCATCTCATTCAGAATACATACTGCAGTGCTTGCCTGGCGTAGTAATTGTCCTGAACCATTTCTATTATACCATGCGTGCCAACTTGATTTACTATAATCCTTCATACGAACTTCAGAAACCAATTTACGCAAGTAACCCAGTGGAATGTCAGTGATGAGTGACAAATGCTGGCCATTTTCTTTATCTAGCAGGAAGGAAACATGAAATAACCTGATGTCAGTACAGAGCACTAAGAACATAGATTGAAACCACACTACTCGATTTGAAGAGTTGAAATGACCTGCCATCAAGGATAAACCTACAAGTCTGAGAATTCCTGCAAGAGCTTGGTATCGCTTTTGACTGCCAATGCAAACAAACCAAGGAGGCGTATGCGGAAGCTCATAAATCTTCTTTGCACTTTCAGGTGTGTATGGCATATCTTTTTCCTGGATACCCGTAACCTTTGAACTTTGAGGAGCATCAGCCATAATTTTCAGGCAATCGCTAGTAATGCTAGCTCCAGATTTCAATTCAGAAACAGAGTCAAGGTATCCTACTGAGGATGGCCTCGCTGTAATAAGCTTATCAAGAGAACCAGAAAATACCGAATTCTGACTCATACAAACAGCAATTATGTCCAAGAAACGAGTAGCTGTTACCTAGGCATTCCCATAGAGAGACATTATAGGCAAGAATAAAGGAACATGAAACTGAAACAATAAGGACTATAGAAACCAATGCATGTCAGATTTCAACCATTCTAAAAGATATCGCATTAATAGAAAGAAAGGGGGTTGGCTAATAATTCAGCTAGAAGATTGGACAAGTTAATATAACTAATTTTCTTTTTCTCCTGGCTGCAAATAAAATAAGGCATATATTTTGGATTATGAACAAAGTAGAGCTATGATTACCAATTTTCTGTCAATTATTGACAATATTGTATAGTAAACCTCTCGATCTATCACATGGATTGTCCATAATTTTTGTTTTAGACTGAATTATGTAGTCTTTTTATCTTGTTTCCCCAAATTGCATATGACATTTCTATACTATCAAGAATGTAGTTGAAATAATCTTTTATGCTGAACTTGGATAACAAAAAAATCCCCGTCTAATATTATATATGCCTGTATATAAATAATCAATAATAAAAATATCAACTAGATAAAGCTAACTTGTAACTCAAAATATATGTTAAAGTTACTAATCAAATAAACACATACAGGAGACTGAAGGATGTGATCCACCACAAACTGAGGACCAGAATAGTATATTATAACAAGTAACTGTTGAGCGTGTGACAGTGCAAGTGATTCCTCACTTCCAAGCACCATGTTTGGAAGCTTATCAATGAGCCTGTTGATGGAAACATAATTAAGTTCTTATACGAAAAATCCCTTTCAAAAGGGTGGGACCACCTATGCCCAATATTTTGTCCAATATCAAATGAAGCACAAACCTGCTGAAAATCTGAGCAACATCATGTTCTAATTTATTTTGTCCACTCAATGAGAACATATTTTCAAGGAATTCCTGTGCACCTGCAGAGACCTCTTCGGACTCATCAATTACCAAAACACATAAGCACTCCTGCATAAGAAGTAGCCAGAACATACATTAGCCTGAACAGGGAGTTCAACACTTAAAAATGGCCCATCAACAAACTGGAATTAACTAAGGAAAAGCTTTCTCATCAATCAAACCAAATTGATTTAACTTAGGCTAACCAACATGCTAATAAGCAAAATGATCATCACAAGAAGTGGAAGCATCTTTGCTTCAGCTTGAGATAAGACATGTTGAGCCCAAATGAATCAAAAACATTAATATAGTTCCCAGCTCACCAGAAGCATTTGTCTACTCTGCCTCAGCGTAAAACTGCACTCTGACAACAGTCCCCGTATGGAAGCAAGAAGTCCTAATCTCACTTTTTTTGCTGGATGAATGCAAATCTAACAAGTAATTGAAAGATTTACTAATGGAATAAAAGCATTAACAGTTCAGAAAGAAAAGCATCGAATGATTAGGCAGCATATAAATAGCCCATGTATAACTTTAACTAGTAGCAAATGAAACGAAAGAACATACATGCCGAAAAGTTGCACCCAAAAGTTTATCCACATGCATTGAAGCTTTCTCAATCCAATCATTTGTACGATTCACATACAAAGATCCATCACCCTTGCCAGAATCAGTTATCTTCTCAGATTTGGAAGTAGTTGTAATCACTTCACCACTTGAATCTCCCAGTAAAATTTTACTTTGACTATGCGCCTTAACAGGCAGTTGACGAAGTGCATCCATAAAAGATTGTGAGGATTCATACTTTTTTGAATTGAAGTCGGAAGTAACATTAATGGACATATCAAATACAGATAAATTAGCATCATCCTGCAGAACTATCATCAGATACTCAGCCAAACCTCTAACTGCTTGATCAATTGCATCCCCACTTCCAGCAGCCCCACTGGTCATCATTTTTGAGGCATGCAAAACTTTGGCAAATTGAGAAACAACACCAGGTAAAAAGAAGGCTAATGCATCAGCAGTACCAACCTGTAGGAGAAGAAATGTTGTGAATAAAACCAACCTAAAGGTACTGACTTATAGGATCTCAATTTGCCGCAAAGAATGTTTTATCATAGCATAACAATTTAAAGAACCTGTTTGGGTCTGAGTGTGATTGATAATAACAATATCAGAAACCAACAACTTATAGATTCGTACATTTCAACAATATTACACCCTGAAAGGACCAATGGAACCATCCTCCAATAAGATAAAAAGGAATCAAGCTCATGATGTAAATTCAAAAGTAATAAAAATAAATAAAGATCTGAATGTGGATGGAGAAGAGCACAAATTAATAAATGAAACAAATGTTATATCCTCACTATTTAAAGTTGCTGTTGGGTGCATGATGTTATGGGCAGACTCTAAAAGAAAGGATAAGACTAATAAATTACTTAAATGAAAGTGCATGGCTAAGTATAATTGTTTCTTATGAAGTACACCAGTTGATTCACCAAGTCTCAAACACAGTATTTTAGCTTTTACAGGGTCAGCACCTTGTGATGATGGAGAGAAGAGAGAAGCACAAATGCAAAAATTAATTAATGAACCAATGCTCCAAGACGTTAGAACCTATACAATATCAAAAGATTACCCTAGCAACAAGCAAGCGAAGGGTCATAAAGGCTTCAACACGAAGCTTTGCACTGCCTAGATGTCCTCGTGCAGCCTCAATGTCCGCAGCCTTTTCAAAAAATCACAAAGGAAATAAATAGCATGAGAGAATATTAAATGCTCTAGGATAATCAATTGTTACACAAAACAATTTGACATACTTTGAGGAGAAGAGATAGCCAGTGACCAACAGCTACAGAAGCAGTTTGTGACTGCAGAAATGTAAGTAAACATTCATCTGGTTCTGAATCGGACTTTGAAGATGTATGATGTGAAGCTATTAAATCTCTGCTTTCTAAAAGCATGGGCAGACCAAAAAGTTTTTTACATGCACAGGACTTATCAGAGCATGGAAGTAAATTCAGAAGAAGTGCTCTGAAACACTTAATAACTCCTTCACGAAACTCCTCTGATGCATCGGATGGAGAAAGCAAAGCCCCATAAGTCAATTTTTTGAGCAGTACAACCATCTGCAAAAGGATACTATCACACTCAAGGGACAAGTACATAGATTTGAATGGACGAGTAAATAGATTTATTTTAGATGAAGAACAACACAAGTCATCCTATTAAGGTCTGTCTAGCAAAATAGTAATTAGAAAATCTATGAACAAGTACAAAATATGGCACATATCTAAGCTGCTAAGCAATATGTCAACTAAATCAGGTTACCTGGTCTACAGATCCTAAGAGACACTTCTTGAGAAGTTCCTCCAGACACTGAAGCACACCTTCAGCCACACTATCACTCACTATTTGAGGCATTTTCAGAACATCAGGGCTCACAACTTTTTCTTCAGAACCAAGCTCCTGTGTGGATCTAGAACTGACAGCTGCATCTAATAGAAGCAGCAACGGAACTAGCGTATAGCTGACAGATAGATAAATTAGGAAATTAATGCTTACTTGCACATGCACATTTAAAATCCTTCTACAATTTCCACTACGACAAGTAAAAGTGACAGAAACATGTTTCCTCGGATGTGGATCACTAGGAACTTTACTATCAAACCCAAGATTCATTGTGGTATCAAACAATGGGAAATGAAGCCACTAATGGCAAGGTGAGCATTTTGCTCCTCCACTGTAAGGAATTTGGTATAGTACACAACAACCAAATACCTTCGACTCCATTAATTCATCCAACCTTCGGACATTGTACCAGTCACTGAAACTTAAAAGGCATTCGGGATTTAATTGCAATTATTAAGGCAACAAACTCGATCAAGTTAGCAATGATCATCCCACCGTCGAAGCTCAGCTCAGTGTTATATACTTATACTTACATGCATACTTGTTATACATACGTACGTACCTATATACACATAGACATAAATTCACATTTATACATATATATGCATACTGTATACAAAATTACATACATACACATACGTACCAATATACACAAGTAGACACAATTTTAAGAGAAGCTTTCTGCTAATGAGGGCATTACAGCATAGAAAGAGAGCAAATTTAAGGCGAAAGAAGAAAAAATTTCGCAGAGGTTTAGTGCCTACTCGAAGAAGGGCTGGAGAGCATGAGACGAAGACTGGCGAAGGAAATGAAGCAAAGAAGAGATTGTAGAGGAGTGCTTCTTAGGGTTTTGCAGAAGCTCCAGAAGCTCAAAGCAGTAGAGCTTTAGCTGCGTAAACACTCCGCTTCTTCCTTCTTCTTCTTCTTCTGCCAACGAGACTGCGAATTCATCGATTTCCTCCATTGCAGGGAGGAGAGGGGGTGACAACTGACAACCGCGAAATTGAAAGACGATTCTAGCAGGACTTCTTTTGACAAAACAAAACAGCCCAAACCGGGTCAAGTGAAATGTGACCGGTTCAAATCAACGGGTTCAAGTGACTTGAAAAAATAACCGGATCACAATAAGGGGTGACAACTGACAACCGCGAAATTGAAAGACGGTTCTAGCAGGACTTCTTTTGACAAAACAAAATAGCCCAAACCGGGTCAAGTGAAATGTGACCGGTTCAAATCAACGGGTTCAAGTCACTTGAAAAAATAACCGGATCACAATATCTGGGCCTTCCTCCACCTTGTCTTGGCCTCTGGGCCGGCCTCTATGTGCCAGTTTTCCTTTTAAGCCGATTCAACAACAATCAATATCAATTAGAACAAGGCCTAATTTGGCAAATTCTTCCACAAAGCCAAATTTGAACCTTTTTTAATTTTATTTTTCTTTATACATATAACAATAATGCTTTATTTATCATTTTATAGCACATTACGTTGTTCTTCTTTTTCTTTTTAAATTTTTATTTATTTTATAGTGTTTAATGCATGAATGTCATTTAAATTGTCACGTAAAGTGATATGAAATTATGGTATAAAAATGTGATGAGTGTTGCATTACTGTACATATAAAGTGAGGAGAAGGTCGATGAAGAAAGTAAACTAAAGAAAGTGGATCGCATTCCTCTTTTCAAATTATGACATGTTAAAACCTAATTTTTAATCCCTCTTTCATGTAAAAATGGCACATCCAAAACATAACCATTTGCTTAATTAAGCTCAGAAAGTTTGTCTTTATTGACTACAATTAATGGTGAAAATAGAATCTATAATAGAGATTAGAACCCATTTATCTATCAATATAGTTTATACATGAATGAGTTGGAGTGGTTAATTGTCTCTTTGTTCTCACATATTTGTGACTAGATAAGTCCACATGGAGGTCAATTTGTACTCAATTAATGGCCGACTCGATTTGGGGTCCTTTTATTGCACATTAAGTGTGTACCTAAGACTGTATTACCAAGTTCTAGTTTTCCTAAGTGGAGAATATCACCCACCCACTATGCCAATTAGTCGTCAGTACTTAGGTTAGGTGATGATTAAATTGATTATTAGGACATGAAAATTGAAGTTAAGTTCTGGATCAATTTAATTTCATGTCAACTGATCAGAGTATATATTGGCTGACACAAAATTTCAAGAATAAATCTAATTTAAAGTGCTTGAATGTTTAACGAGGGTCTTGGGATATGTACAAGGGATTCATGAATAGCTAGCTATTAAGACTTTAGTCCAATAGTTGCTGATATGCATGATTATCAAAAAATTAAGGCCAATACCATTCCATATATGTGATAATCAAATCAATTTGTTGTTTTTCCATATTGCCTGTATAAGAATGTATACATGTGCATTGAATCAAACTAGCAAGTAACGCAATGAAACAAACTGAAGAAAAATGGCACATGAGCTAGCTGCATGCATACCCATCTCTTACATCTAATATAAATGCCCATGCAAAAGCTTATCTGGACTCTCCAATAAAATGGCAGAAAGTTGATTATTATAGTAATTAATTGAGTAATTGGGTAAAGTTAAAGTTTTCATATTCTATAAATTACATTTTTAATAGAGTGAAACCCATAAAAATAGTTACCTATTATTCTTTATTGGTCTCTTATTTAAGTTATTTGTCTGTCAAAATTAAGTTTTGTTTTTTATGGGGAGTTTATAGACTTTGACGAAGACTCAAGGCCAATAGAATTGCTTTCCTTCGTAAAACAACCAAAGAGGGACAAATAGAAATTAAATGTTGGGAGTTTCTTAAGTGAGTACTTATATGTATAACTATGGATTTCTCAAATATGTCGTCTCCTAATGTAACTAAAAATTGAGCATTCTCTATAATTCCTTTGTCAACGGAACTGCACTAAAACTCGAAAATGGCTGCAAACTGATGACCAATGCTTACTTCACAATTCACATACCTCTCTACCTTTTTTTACTATAGGGCACGTCTTTTCCAGTTTTCCATAGTCAAGCTTAGGCTCAATTAATGCTTTTATTATTGGTCCCCTTTCTTTACTATATACTACTTTGTTAACTGGAAATCTTATATGTATACAGGTCAAATCAAAGTGGTCGATTTCTAGTTCAATTGTCGAGTCACGTTGTACTTTCAAGCTAAATTTATTGTCAAAATAAATTGCTGTAAGTGGAGATTATTACCCACCCACTTGCAGATGTTTGACCATCATTACATGAAAGAATCACTGAGGGATTTTAGTATGTAGTATATATATAATTTTCCGTTGACAATATGTATCGAGATGGAGTAGATTTCATATCTTGTTTAGTATCTATTTTGATACCAGACTTTTGATTAAAACTCGTGAAACTGTCACTCTTTCTATTTCTCTCTCTCTATTCTTCTTTCAATGATTTTGATCAAAATTTTTGTACCAAAATGGATACTAAGTAAGGCATGGAATCCACTCTCTATAGAGATCGACTATATCTATAATAATGAAATTTACGTATATATAAGATAAAGATTGTATATAATCAAACATATATAGAATAATTTTTCATAAAGGATAATTGGATGGTATTTGTTTCAATCTAATTCTACAGTGTGTTCTAACATAAATTAAGAAAAACTACATCAAATATTAGTCCACCATACATAAGAAAGACCTATTTGAGAGTATGGAGTTAGGACTCAACTAATGAACTAATCCTTTGATGATGAACTAATTTAGAAGGCAGAATTGTGTGGCAAAGAAGGCCACATTTGATGAAAGTTGCAACCCATGCCCTGATCATGATGATGAGACTCTGCTGCAGGCTTTGGCAATTTGTCACAGTGAAAGGTCTCTGGGACCAAGTGTTCAGTTGTAACCTTTGTCACAAACTCCTGGTTAGTCTGATCAGTAGTACCCTTTGTTGTTGCCTGATGATCTAGGCCAAGCTCATTTTCCAAGTAACCAAGCCAATTCCCATTTTCAACTTGTCCAATGTTTGAGCTCTGGTAATTAGCCAGATCAGGCTCAGATGGCCCCAGCACATCTAACATGTCCCAAAAGTCATAGTCAGACACCTCCTGCAATGTGTTGTTGTGATCAATGTCTGCAAAGTCAAACAGCAAATCCATTGGCTGATGATCATTCTCTGCCATTGAATTAATCCCAACTTGGCTGCTGGAACTACTTGACCCATTATTGTTTGAACCATAAGAAGAAACAGAAAAACTTGTCAACTCTTTCAAGCCATGGCCTTTATTGGCATCAAGCTGTGCTTGCTCTGCTTGGATTGTCAATCTGGTTGGTTCAGGAGGCTTATTAATCTTGGCCATGCTTTCTTGGTCCTGAGATTGATGCTCAAATTGATCCCCTCCTTCATTACTTGGTTTTGCACTGGACAGAAATGAAGTGCCAGAGGAAGATGATGAAGAAGATGATGTTATAGAAGATAACTCCTTTGACTGATCATCTCCAGAATTTTCAGAATTCTTGAAAGCCAATCTTTTTTTTAGATGAGTGTTCCACACATTCTTAATTTCATTATCTGTTCTTCCTGGCAAGTGGGCTGCAATTCTGGACCACCTGCACATTAAGGTTTTGGTTAACATATAATTATAGATAATATGTAGCTTAATTCATTCACTAATTAATTAGATTCATTTTAAGTTTTAATTAAGTTGAAAAATCTTACTTGTTTCCCAAGGTTGCATGCAGCCTCATTACGGAGTCCTCTTCCTCTTTAGTGAAGTTCCCTCTCTTCACATCAGGCCGGAGGTAATTAATCCATCTCAAACGGCAACTTTTCCCACATCTCAGCAAACCTTTCCAAACAAGAAAGATAATGTAATGTGAATTAATTAATTAATATACATATTAAAAGTTCAAATAGGATTGTATGAATTCTATAATTAGAGATTTGAAATACTAATTCTGAAGTCATTTTGTATGTTTGTTCATATAGTAAGTATATTGGTGGGAAAGAAAAGAGGCCTCTTATTAGAGATTTGAAATACTAATTCTAGGATACAACGTTTATCTCTCACTTATTTATTTACGTATCGATCACATGATTAGTTATTATGAAATGAATATTGTATACATCCGTGTGTGTAAGAGTTTCTCCACACAAAAAGTTCCCCGTGAAATTGATGCAACTTTAAATTAATGATTTGAACCCATAATTGGAAATAAGGAAATTCATAATTTACCAATAGATAATTTAGGAAAAAAATTTTGTTGTATAAATTTAGTTATAAAGATGGATATATTTGAATATATATAAGTAGAATGAAATTCATTGAATATTTGACACATTAGGAGAAAATCTCCAAATAAGAAAAAATATGCATGTTTTGGAAACCAAGTATTGGTCTACAATCGCTAGTGATTTTACATATAAGTACATCCAATATTTTTTCCTAAAACTGTCATGGTCATCACATTAATGTTAATTAGGAAGATATACCGGAAAAATATGGTAATAATGTTATGTCCCTCTAAGCTCTAATAACCTCAGATTTGAAGACCTTTTTCAAGGTTGAATAAGAAAATAAAAAACGTTTCACACTTGCCTTGCTATTGTGTTTTTTGGCAGAAACTTTAGTCAACACAAAATCATAACGTACGTGCCACCCACATTTCTCATCACATACGCTAAAAAAAAACCGGTTCTGGGCAAAACCAAACTCATTTTCAAATTCAACATTTGAGAATTATTTACGAGGGCTAAATTTAGAGGATGAAATTCAAATTTTCAAGTATGGAATAAATGCTCTATCATTAATTTCGACGTAAAAAAACCCGAGATTGAAAAACAGTACGAAATCAATGCATGACAAAAAAAATTGAAGGCAATGTGATCTTATATAAGTTGAGTGATCCAAAAAATTAATGTGTGATATAAACTAAATTGAATCTTGATTGTTCTTGGTTTGAAGAATGCAAAATTGAACTTGTTTCATGAACACCATTAATGATCTAATGCATGAGAGAGAGAGAGAGAGAGAGAGAGAGAGAGAGAAGAGTCAATATTACCTGCTTGTCTAGGCAGGGACCTCCAGTTCTCATGTCCATACTTCTGAATGAAACTTATAAGCCTCAAGTCCTCAGCAGGGCTCCAAGGACCCCTCTTCACTTGGCTTTTATCACAACATGGTGATCTTCCCTTCCCCATTATGAGATCTCTCTCTCTCTCTCTCTCTCTCTCTTTAAGTTTCTCTCTAATTGGACTCTCTCTCAGAATTCTAGTACTCACACTCTGCAGAATAAACCCCTTTACTCTCTCAGACTATTTATACAACACCTTCAATATTTTTCATGTATATATATAGAGAGAGAGAAAGAGAGAGGGGTGTGCATGCAAGAGAGAGAGAGAGAGAGCGAAATAGTGAAGGGAGAGAGGAATGTTTATCAAGCCAAGAGCCACAAGGATCATGCCTCAGTGTGGGGTATACCCTACTCTGTAATAAATAGGAAATCCAGGAAGATTACTAAATATCTATATTTTCCTTAATTAATTTATTATTAATATGACAATATCTATAATTCTCCTAATTTATTTATTTTCATTGTCCTGTATTGCTGCTGTCTTAGTTAAATTTTGCCTAAAATTCCAACTATATCTCACTTACGAAAATATGATCTCAGACAATCAGACAAAATGACCATATAATAGTCAATTAATTAATTCGCTGAAATCATCACAGCCATCCAATTCACCAAAAGTGACATCACTCACCATAATCATGATCTCTAATCCAAGACTTTTGGGTAGTGCTCTATTTTAATTTATATATCAACCTTTTAACTGGCTCGGTTAGGCTTAGTGCTTATGCTTTTTTATCAATAAATTTTGGATCTACTATTATTTCAGTTTAGTATTTATCTAAACAGTAGGATATCTTTCTTAATTGAGGAGGCTATAATTATGCGGGAGCAATATATCTACAAGTTTATTTTTTTAATTCTTTAAAATCTTTTGGATAAATATGGGCAATATACCATGTGTTTTTGAGAACCATGCATTGGACCGTTGGTTATATATACCCAAGTGTATGCAGTCTCCATGACACATATATAGTGCTATGCACAAAATGAAAACAGATGGTCGGGGAGGAGGTGACTTTATTGCCGATGACATCTAGCATAACCACTAGATGCAGCCCCATTATAAATATCTCATCTTTCAATCAAATCCGGGAGCCACTTTGGGACGAGTGTTCTCCATGCACCTAATTCTTACAACACAAATTATTATATGTCCCCACTCCAAGAACTAAAACATATATAGATGTATTGGAAAAAGAAAAAGAAAAAGAAAAAGAAACAATAATTCTGGGCTAAACTTCCAAAAATAGAATGTTTACATAAGATTCTTTAAAAATGGCAACACTTTTTAAAAAGTTGTAAGGACTAACACATTTTTTATTGAAAAAGACTAAATTACCCGCACTTAAATGCTTATCCAAAACCTAGCTCGATTACCGATCTTGTCATTTGTTCAATTTCTATTTGAATTAACTCGATGTCAATCCGATATCCATATGGATCGACCAAAATACCCATTTAATACTCATCCAAAACCTTTCTCGACTACCTTGTTGATGTCCACCGACAATCTATTTGAATCGACTACAATACCGATCCAAAACTTGTCTCGATCGACTATCTCGATGTCCACCTTAAATCTATTTGAATCAACTTCAATAGCCATCCAAAACCTATGTGTCTTGAATATTTGGACACCCACCCAAAACCTATCTCAAATCCCTCGATGTTGATCCCCACGAAATCTATTTGAATCTACCCCAATACCCATCCAAAACCTATCTTGAAACAAAATATATCTAAATCAACCACATTGACACTCAACCTCATATTCAATCTCTATTATAATTCTAAGAGAGAAGTGAGTGATTATCTCTATGAGGTGGGGAGCAAGATGAAGTTGGGATGTCGTTGAGATTGCGTTGAGGGAGCATTGGTCAAGATGGGGTCAAGATGGGGTAAAGACTGGGTTTTGGGTTTCAAGGAGGTCGAGATAGGTTTTTAGCTGATATCGAGGTGTGGTCATAGGAATTTGTATGTGACGGTCACACACACACATATATATAATAATTTTTCGAGATGTCCACGTGGTTGAAATAGGTTTTGAGTGTATGGGTATTTCAATGAGAGCAATTTTGGAAACTTTTCAAAAAGTGTTGGTTCCGAAAAAGAAAATGTTGTTTACTTCGACTATTATTTTCCACTTACATGACATCAATTTATTTGACAAGTTAAAGTTCAATGTATGAATAACATATAAGCTGGAAAAGAGTAGTTGGGAGAAGTAATTGGTTTACTTTTCCAAATCAAAAAGTGTGTAATAAGTTTTGGCCATTCTTAAAAAACTACATGTCTTTTTTGTAGGTTGCAAAGTTGTACAACAATGCAATAATGAATTCCAATATATATATATATATGGGGTACCCATTAAATCGACACATATATAGACTAATTTCACAATGTGAATGTGATGGTGTTATGATTATACAAAGTAATTTCTTCTCATTATGATATTCATTACAATAATAAATTGGAGTGAAAAAGATTGTGATACCCAAATTTTGTTTGTGTGGTTTTTATGAGTACATATTGATCTAGATTATATAAGTGATTATATATATGGAAATACATATATACATATATATTTAAAAAAAAAATTCATTTTGTTCACGAATGAGTGACAATTAAGGAAGGGTTGAATACATATATTTTTCCCTTGTACTTATATGGAATTGGTTGCCCTTTCATTTTCAGGAAGACATGACAATTAACCTCTTATTATAAGTCATTTAGTTATTACGCTTTAAAATAAGTTGGGATTCACACTCAGACATGCCCACAGTACTGTACGTGTAACCCAATTTGAACTCGATCATGTTTGACTTGTTCATTTTCATCATGCTTATGCTGCACTTATATCATGCTGCCTCATTTTATTCATGGAAATGGAAGCTAGTAATCAAAGAAACTTCAACTTGCATGCATCAAAGTCTATACAACTTTACACCACAACTCACCAAATTTTACCCGTAACTTGAAAAAGTAATGTAATCGCTATCATCTAATCAATTAAAAAAGAGTACGTACATGATCTTACAACATCAAGAGGTGTAAGATTTTGAAGCACTTGTTAGTTAATAGCTTGCGCGGTTGAAAAATATACAGCAAAAAACCTTGTAAATTATTATTATTTTGCATAATATTTGTTTATATATTATGTCGAACGTCTTAAATTAAAGTCGATTGAATATATTTTTGTTTTTTGTTTTTTTTGAAATATTGGTCTATAATCACTTGGCCTAGCTTATTTCTCAATAACTAATGACCCTTAAATTAAACCACTTAAGAATTAATATATCAAAAAATTTGACCGAGTCTATGAAAAAATACTTCTTCTCACAGACATGTCAACCAGATATTCCTGTTACCTAGCTCTTTTGACAAATCTTGCAAATTTTGTTCTATTCTTTTATAGCAAGTGGAATGTTGTGAGTTCTTGGTGTGCATGTGATGATTAAACGCCATGGTGATAAAACAATATATGTCAAATATATATAATTAGGTGACCCGCCCAAGTGTACTTAGTCCCTTTGATTATAAAAATATATATGGCTTTGAAAGTACTACTAAATACTTTAGTTTAATTAATTTTTATGCCAAACCCCTGCCCCATGCATGCATTGATCCACAAGATTAGTCTATCAAAGTCTAACCATTTGAAAATGACCCGAAAACAGCATTAACTATGATCCTTTAAGTCTTTTGTTAGGGAAACTAACATTACGAGGTTTTTTCCATTTTCAGGTACCTAATATTGACATCTTTGTGTTGGGTTAGTAGAGTTCTACTAACCATTAGGACTTTATATGACTATCAAGTAGACAAGTCCAAGAGGGAGAGTAAAACAGCATGAGAGCCCTAGCCAATATTCAAAGATAATTAAATATTAATACATAAGATTATCATGTGCATGACGTACAGCTTATGCGGGAATTTAAAGGTTAGGAGTCTAGCCATGTGGCATGCCCTTAATAACTCTATATTGGTTTTGAGTATTAATTTCAACCATATGATCTTTTTAATTGTGAACACATAAAGTGGTGACAGATGATACATGTACACGAGTGCTTGGAATTATATATTTTTTATATAAGAGTATGAGTTTGAAAAGAGATTATTGATATATATAGGTTAAATATAGGTAGCAAGTGATTGGATCACACATGCAATTACTCATCATGTCACATTCAACTTTGGTCATTTTAGTTCAAAATGGGAGACAAATCACCAGGCATATGCCTTTTACTTTTCAAATGAAGTGACTAAAACATTCTTGAGTTGGGTGGCATGTCTTATTGAAATTGAAATCAACAATGCTATATTTATCATATTTTTATACCATAATTCTATAATATCTTACGTGGCAATCTACATGGCATTAGTACATTGGACACTAAAAAAACAAAAATAAAAATCCTAAAAATAAAGAAATACTCTGCCAGTATAATAGTGACACGTAAGATGGTATAAAAACATGGTAAAAATAGCATTATTGAATTGAAATTGGTACCTCATCTAAATATCCGACTGATCAATGCTAGTAGTACAGTTGGAATTTTAAATTCATAATAATATATCTAAATTATCCATTCAATTAAGTAGACTATGTTTATTAGAAGTCAGACAATATTGTATCTAAGCTCATAGTTCACATGGGTATAGCAGCATGCTGCATGGCCTAATGTATAATTACTGATAATTATTCATATCGTACATTGAAAACGAGATAATTAAGTTGGTTGCCTCCTAATTAAGCATAAAATATTGTGGCCTATATAGCATTATGATACGTAGCACTTAATCATTTTGATTAGTCCAAAATGAAATATATACTGGTGGATCAGTTGTTATTCTTTCTTTTTCTATCACCTTCTGGGGTTCACCAGTTGGTTTTCGAAGGCTAGTAGATTTGAGTTTGGCAGTGAATTTGAAAGCGTATTCGACCAAAAAAAATAAAAATTTGAAAGCGTATGGATTTTGGAATCACAAACGATTAATAAAATCTTGATTAGGTGGAGTGTTAGAGACAATTGCAGATTTCTCACTATAAAAATGTTGATCCTATGTAACTTGGATTGGGGGATTAATGGTCTACCAGTTTGTTGGTAGGCAATGCATGGTGTAGTTGTACAGGGAGAGGGGGAGAGAGAGAGAGAGAGAGAGAGAGAGAAATCTTGATTAGGTGGAGTGTTAGAGACAATTGCACATTTCTCACTATAAAAATGTTGATCCTATGTAACTTGGATTGGGGGATTAATGGTCTACCAGTTTTTTGGTAGGCAATGCATGGTGTAGTTGTACAGGGAGAGGGGGGGAGAGAGAGAGAGAGAGAGAGAGAGAGAGAGAGAGAGAGAGAGAGAGAGAGAGAGAGAGAGCAAACTCAAGGAGACCCTATTGGGCCAACAGACTGTGGGGGAGAGAGAGTCACCATTCTGTTGGATAGCAAATATAAAATTAATATTCATTCTTCGGCCCAAAAGAAGCCCAAACTTTTTGGCTGTGGATTGTTTTTAGCCCAAAAGAGGCCCAAGTCTTTTAGGCTGTGGATTGGTCTTGGGCTCTAGAGGCAAACTCAAACTCAAAGTCCTCCTTTACTACAAACTACAACTATATAATCGAAAACTTTTTTTTTTTGGGGGTAAAAAAATATATAATCGAAAAACTTTAAATGCTAGTATACGCACATATTTAAGTTGAACGCGTGCATGTAATGTAAATGTTCATACCTAAAGACTAAAGCTGCCTCACAATTAAGATCGTATTTTTAGTTAACTCTGTTACATAAATGATATATACAGAATTAAATACAAAAAAAATTTATTTTTGTTATATTACTTAAATATTGGGTGGCAGAATAGCTTACTAAACGTCATGATAAGGTCACCCAAGTTGTCATTCACCATATTAATTGCAGCATTCAAATGCATATTTAATAGTCGTACTACAATACATAGACAAAGATAAATGCATTCCCCTTTTTTTTCTTTTTTATTTGAGGCCGAGGAAATAAATATTTTCCTCAAATACAAAAACTCATGTATTCAATTCAATTGTGTACCTTTTACCTTCCTACACGCAAGGCTCATTATTGCATGTATAGTTTATTTAATATGATCATGTCCATTCAATGCTTGCCAAGCTAAACAAATTGGATTTTATACGTTTTTATTACACTTTACAATTATCTGTATTAATATTTTAAGTTTTTCGAGAAAACAACAAAAATGTGAGCAAAACAATGCAATAATAACTCATGAGTCATGAGCATTGTTATTTGACCATAAAAACAAATCATGTTTCTTTTTCTGATTTAAATCAAATATGTTTTAGATGTAGTCATCTTAGCTGTTTTGGTTGACCCTGTTAAGATTTTTAAAAAACATTAAAATAAAAATAAACTGAATTTATCAAATAAATTATAAATCTAATATAATCATAGTTATTTCTTCACAAGTATCATCAATTTACAAAATAAAATAAAAATAGTAGAAACAGGTTTCTTCATGCATAATACCAATAGAGCTTAAGTAGAAGCGCTAGGTTAGAATTAATTATGATAGGTTGAATTGAAAGTAAAATACAATACTTAAAAAAAATAATAGTAATTGTTATTTCATTTATTTTGAAAAGATTAATGTGGCACACATCATGTGTATTTAGTATTTGAACGTCATTCAACTTGTGAAATAGAAGGGACAAAAAAGAAGTTATGCCCATTTAAAGAGGCGAAGATATCTACCAGTATTTCATAGCATTCAATGCTGTCATTACTTGCATGCCCTCCGTTCTTTGAATCTCCCCTAACTCATTAAATAAGCCCCCCAAATTAAATGGAACAATCAATCAATCTAGCTAATCAAACTTAAATTATGTACCTATGTGCCTTGGAATTATCAACCCACTAATATATACAACTTAATTCTAATTTATATCTCATCAACGCGTACATAAAGGAAAGTTTTAATATAAATCTAGCTAATCAAACTTAAATTATGTACCTATGTAGAATTATCAACCCACTAATATATACAACTTAATTCTAATTTATATCTCATCAACACGTACATAAAGGAAAGTTTTAATATATATATTTATATTATAATTTCTATCAAAGAAAAAAGAGAAATCAAATTGTAACATGAACCTCATGATCAAACGAAGCCTCAGAAGCTTCGTTTTATGGGGTATGCATGGGTATGGTCACGAGGTAATTTAGAGCAAGATTGTCTCCAAACTAGTCAACTACCTTAAACAACATTACTTCTGGGATTTTGGTAAGACTATATATGGTGATGTTTATCTAATTTGTTCATCTATATTCATTCTATATGTATTTAAATAGTCAAATTTAAACCTATTATGTATTACGTAAAATACTGATATGTTTAAGATTTAAAAAATAATTTGGCAAGTCTTACATTATTGGTTTGATAAATACACTTATTCACATTAATCTACAAAACTTATTGATATAAATCTCATAAATCACACATGAGTGCAGGAGCATCGAGGGGAACTCAAGGAAATGGGAAAGAGATTTGAGCCATTTACTTTCTAAAAAATGGGGAAAAAATTAATAATTAATTGAGAAGACATTGAATTTGACCATTGAAGGTCCCCTCAAATTAAATAAATAATAAAAGGCATTAATTTTGAATGCTTACCCCAACCAAAAGGAGTTTGACTATTTAATCTCCACATGCACGCTATTCCTCCCTTTCTTTTTCATTTTTTGTATATGCACTAAATGTTGTAAATATCCTCTTTATCCTCTATAAGCTTCTCCATCATCTATATGGCCTTCCCCACATTAAATGTTGGCATCGAAAACTGCATGCTTCATCATCTTTAATACTTGTGCGACTTCTTTGCTTGTCGATCTTTCATGGTCATATATTATATCCTATATAAGTCATTCAACTCACTATGAAATGAACCTTTTGGTGCTGTTATGCAATTCTCTCTGCATATATTCATAAATATATTATATATACCAATTAAAAGCCATTTATTTTTCTTGAACATTGTTCATAAAGATGATATAAGTGCTAATTAGGACACCTACTTGAAATCATTAATTGGTCATATTAATTTCTTTTATAAGGTCTTGTTAATGTTGTTGATTTCTTCTATTCAATAGTAATAAATGAAATACATACATAGCAACATTTTTCATAAGCATTTATGTTTTATTTTCTACTCCTTTAAATACTTTCATGATATGGATTCTATAAATCAATATTTCTTTCAGCAGAAAATGAATCAAAACGAAAATAATGTGGAAACGTACATATAGAACCAATCAAGTCACTGCTTATCTACCCTAATTCAATATTATTAGGTAAAGAGGTGCATCACCAAAACTTATTACTTTCAAGCAAGGCATGCACTAAGTTCTACTTGAAAAAGAAACATTAGTAATTTCATCACCAACTTTTAAATGGACCATTTTCACCAATATGCCATCACCTATCTCACTACTCGAGCTATAGCTGAGCACGAAGATTACATGCTCAGCTTGATACCGGATCTGTTTTGGTACCAAGTTTGTAATTTAAATTTTTTTTTAAATTTTTGACTCCTTTTTTCTTTCTCTTTAATCCCTTTTAATGGCTAAGATTGCAAGCCTGATATTAAAAGGAATACCAAACCGGGTATACAATTTGCTTTCATCTATAGCTAGCTATGTAGCTTATCTCATTTGCGGTCATTTGGGTACTTTTCTAACTCCAAGTTGATTTTTTTATTTTATTTTACGTTGAACTTGATTAATCCACTTGATAACTTGTTAATTTGTCATATCGTTCGACATGGTTAGTCTATCTTAACCACCAACCTCCAAACCACCATAGAAAAAAGAAAAGAAAAGGCATGCGTTCAACTATAATCTCTCACTCCTTGCTTTGTATGTATGAGATAGAGTGGCCCTGAAACAATGCCCAAACTTTTGCATTTTGTTGCATACTTAATTAAAGCTATATTACACTGCCAAACGTATAGTAGGGAGGGCTCCTAATTCAAATGGTAAAGTACTTATTCCCTCATTATTTTTTATATTTAAATCATTCATAGCTTCTTCTTTTTTTCATGGAAATCATTCATATAGCTTGAATGAGCCAATTCGGTGTGTATATATACACAAAGGGTTAGATTATTGGAGAATTTTTTACATGTAATTGATACATTGCTATGTGGATGTAATCAACCTAACATGTAAAGATACTGTTGAATAACATATTTATTTTTATAGTAGATACTGTTGGATAACATATTTATTTTTATAGGATATAATATTAATAACATCCACCTATATTATGACATATATACTGATTATATCACGTAGCGGTGTATCGGTTATATCACTAAAATGAAGCTGTAATTTCATCTCCTACATATATTTATATTTCCAAATATAATTTTATTATCATGTGCGAGAAGGGAAAGTACTTGTACTTTGTGCCCATACAAAATTAGTTTACTATCAAAAGTGTCAAAACCTTATTCACTCATCTTGAAAAAAATGTCAAAGGCATTGTTTAACACATTGCTTCTACTTCCACCAAGGCACAAATATCACTTCATTTAAGAGCTTATTAGTATGCGTATCTTTTTCTTTATGGTATGTTGGGGAAAAATAAAATAAAAGAAGCAAAAGAAGAGGCAAAACCAAGAAACCAGAAGAAATCATAATCATATGCTTATGAAGAATTAAAAACATTTTTTTATAAATAAAATTAAAATATTGAATACAAAGGCCAAAGGAGCCTATTAGTTTTCCCAAAGCATTTAATGCCACCATAACTTTAGGTGCCTTCCTTTCCTTGAATTCTCCTCCCACCCTTCCCACAACCCCATCAATTAATAACCCAAATATTAAATGAAGCAATTAATTAAATTTAATGAAATTTAATATTAGCCTAATTCAAATTCAAACTAATATTAATAAATTGATAATAACGAACGCAATAATAAATAATATAATCTATTCCGACGTATTTGTAAATACCACATAACGGGCTATATTTACTACCATATATAGCCCAGCTCTATATAATCTCAAAGACCCCCTCGGCGTGTCTCGCTCTCTCTCGCTCTCTCTCTCTCTCTCTCTCTCTCTCTCAGAAAGGAAGCTTTGTGAAGCCCCAGTAATGGCTGCTGACGTGAGCTCTCTGTTTCGGGTTCTAAGTGGGTACAACAACGACGATCAACATCGGAGTGTGGGGAGCGATTCAAGTGGTGAGAAATCAACGGCTCTGATTACAAGAGACTTGCTTGGTGGGTCTTCTTCCAAGCTTGCAAACGAGTCCCAAGAACTGGACCTCGACTTACAGGTCCCTACTGGCTGGGAAAAGCGCCTGGACTTGAAGGTTGGTATATTATCTCATCCGGGTCTGTTTGTTTGGCGGGAATAAATGGTAGAATGGAACAGTTTGTAGTCATAATTTTCCATGAAAGCGTATGACATTTCTTGGTTGAATAGACTTGGGAACTTGATTTTCTTCATGTTATGTGTTGTTTTCAATTGGGTTGCTTTGAATTCGGTTTTTCTGATATGCAATTCTGTTTCATTGATTGTTTCTTTTTTCTTGTCTTGGAAATTGTCTGTTATCTTTAGCTAAACGGTTGCTGAGTTAGAGTGATGGGGTATGGGAAAATTTGTGATTTTCTGTTGTCCATTGCTTCAATTCTCATAATATTGACCATTTAACACAAATTTGTTTTTGGTTCTCAAACACTTCCAATTTATTTTCGTTGGAATTGGATTTCTTTTTCTCTTGCTTAAGCGATCATTTCTTTGAAACTCAATATAACAGTATTTTATTTTCATTCTTGACCTGAATTTTCTCTGCAATCGAGCAGAGCCTTTTGATTTTGATGAATATCCTTACAATTCAAAATCTTTTTAAGTTGTTTATTGCTATTGTCTAAATGAAATATAATATGTCAAATACTAGTAATTAATATAGAAAGAGGATATATTTGTATATGTAATTAATAAATTTGGTGATGTTCTTCAATGCTTTGCAAGTTCTAATCCAACTGTACATTCTTTAAAAGCTATCTTTATATCATGAATGAAAGAAATGCAATCAAATTATTATTTTTTATTTGTTTATGTACTTAATATATTACATATTAATTGTTGCAGTCAGGGAAAGTGTATCTTCAAAGATGCAGTGCTCCAAATTCACTTTCAACCTCAGATCAAAAGAGCCAAACCAATCCAACAGGTCCAAAGATGCAAGATTTAAACTTTCCTCCATCACCATCGAAAATCCCATTAAATCTTTTCGATGATACTAGCACTAGCCTGGAATTAAAGTTAGTACCATCATCATCATCACCCCCACCACCTTCATGCAATTACCAGAGTTTGTGCACCTTAGATAAAGTAAAATCTGCACTTGAAAGGGCAGAGAAAGAACCAATTAAGAGGCGATCTTCGTCCATGTGGAAGTCATCGTTGTCATCGTCACCATCTTACTCATCATCATCATCTTCCATCAAAGAAACTCAGGAGGAAGACAGTGAGGACAAGCTCTTTTCATCACCATTTGCAGCAGGGTGTCCTGGTTGCCTATCTTATGTTTTGATAATGAGAAATAACCCAAAATGTCCTAGGTGCAATTCAGTTGTTCCATTGCCAGTGATGAAGAAACCTCGGCTTGATCTCAACAGATCAAATTGAGAGGAAGAGAATTGTTTATGCTTCATATATTTTTTGTATATGATATTCTACTATTAGTCTGCTTCTTGAAGAATAGATCTGTTAGGTTTGTTATAGAAGAGTATATGTACATTCAAAAGGTTGTTTTTTCTAGCATAATCTACAAGACCTTTATCAGTTCAACGCCTTCTCCGTTCTTCTCTAAATTTTTATTTGCTTGTGTATTGTGGCAATTTTGATCCCTGCCCACATGTAGCTTTTCATTTGCTTCATATTCCATTCATTGTGCTTTTTGAATTTGTGGGATAAATGGATATGTCAATTTATTAACTTTCCTTGTATTGTACCTGAATTTTTAAATAGGGGTACTATTTAAAAAGCATTAAGTACAAAAAGCTTTATGAAATTTGGTTTCTAAACTAATGTTGCTTGTTTGGCAAGTTATTGGCAGCATGCTATGCATGTCAAGTACACTTTACTGTGGTTTGTCAAATACAGGTAGTGTTGATGATATGTGTTGTATGTTCTGTAATCCGTTATGCCAGTTTGAAGACTTTGGCACTTTTCAGAATGGCCTTAGCATTATACTCTGTTAGAATTGATGAAGCAAAATTTTATGTTAAATAATGATGCTAATATTATTTATGGTTTTGGTTTTTCAGTAAGTACAAGTTCATTGCAGCTCTTACAGATACTGTACCAGAGTGATCTATGTTGCCATGTGGATTAACTGGGGTGTGTGTAAAATGGCTTATAGGAAATGTTGCAAAATTTATGAAAGATGGCTCTGGAGTGGAAAATAGTGCTTAATTTTATAGAATGCTCAAAATTCATATGCCATTAAGCTTGTAAGAAATGGATTCCAATTTCCAATTCAAGCATCAACCTACACTGTGGAACTTGATCTTGAAGCACCTAGATTTGAAAATCAGAGCTATTGTGCCACGTAATGTCATAATGATGTGAAGTAAATGCACTGCAATTAAAATCCCTTTAATGAACCAAATTGAGTTGCTTTACAGTTGCCACTGCAAGAAGAAAATACCATGCCCTTCCACCTATCCCTAGACCTGGCAAACGGGTCGTGTGGAACGGGTTCGAAACGGGTCGTGTACGCTTTTGCCAGGTCTACCTATCCCTATATACCATATTGGATTTAAGTTTCATCAACTGTCCTGGCAATCAAATCCAAGCCTAAACTATTTATTCATTATAAATCCTTTCATTTTCCCATCTTTTATGGGGTCAATGAGTGTCTCCAGACTCCCACCAAAATTAAAAGCCTTATTTTACAGAAATTGTGCTCGGGATAAATACTCTATCACTTAAGCTGTACAGTCGCTCAATTTCTTAATGAATTTTGATGATCATGCAGAGTTTGTTGCCGGGCCATCTCAAATAGACACAACACCAAATTCCTAGAATTTGAAGCTAGTCAAGGTTATCCACCACAATCTAAACATGTTTTGACCATATATTTCATTTATTAATTTGCATTTGTTTGGTTCCTTTTCAAAGCAGATCACCATTAGTTTCTCACCTACTATGGCGTCCCTTTTTAATTTGATACTGAGAGCATCATAATCCAGAAGTAACCCTGGAGAAAACTCTGCTCCCATTTAATTAAGGGGTAGGAGGTACAAATTCAGGTTCGGTCTATAAATGCTCGTGGTGGCATTCATTCCATATTAAATATGCACCATCCTCCTGACTGCTCTTTAATTATTTATTCTGCAGAAAATCCTCATCAATACTGATCTATACTTGTGTATACCATCATACTTGTGAAAATTAACAATGGACTTGTATGCAGAAAAATTATTGTGCATTTAATCGTAACACTATCAAGTGGATCGTAACACTATCACTATCACATAGTGTAACCAATTCATGTATATAACATAGGTGAACGATGGGTCTATACTTGTAAATTATAGTATTAATTACATCCACTTATATTATAACACATAAATTAATTATAACATGCGACAATATTACAGTTATTCACTCTTTTCTTCCCTTTTAAAATTTTCGGTAGTTTTCTTTATCGGTATGCATGCGAAATCTAAGAGTGCCATTTCCTTCTCTTGTTCCCCCCATGCATAGCATTCCTCCCCGTCGAGAGTTATCAATTGAAATATTAGATAAGTTTTTTCTGCTATTTGAATCGTTTTTACCTTTACGTCATAAAATATGTATGTACATCCATCTATACATACAAATATATACATTATGAATTTACAGGCTTCGTCATTCGTCTTTATTTTCCAATCTATGAAGTCCTCTAGGTTTTTTACGTATTGTGCCCATTTCTTTTGACTTTTTATCATTTCTTCGGCGCTCTCTTCCATTGGAATAAAGGTTCCTATGCTTTTGTTGTATGATAAGTTTACGTTATTTTGTGCTTCTCCTTGTCCTTCTCCTTCTGTAAAGTACGGGCTTTTGCATGCTCTTCTTACTATACATCCGTATAAGGTTGCGATGATTCTTTCTTCTTCCAAATGCTCTATGTTTGATGAGAATCTAACTCTATAGAATCTTGCTCTAAAGGGCCCGTGGTTTCTCATTATTTGGGGAAGTTTGTTGGCGATCATGACTATTGGTACATTCCTCTTTTTTTTGAATACTCTGGAATACTTTGAGTCTAATCTGCATTCTTGCCCATCGAGCACCTTTAAAATAGTGTTTGCAAATGCTGTTCCTTCCGCGGTTGCACCTATGAGGGAACTCTCCTCGTTTGGTTCATGAAATTCATCGAATGCCCATAGATCATAGTAATCGTTTGCTCCCGTAAAGTCATTTCTTCTTGCGCTAGCAAAGTAAACTCTTAACACTTTTGATAGCAAGTGAAATAGCAGTGTTTTCTGTGTGCTGGGTTCTCCATATATGAACAGTTGCTTCGTTTTTATAGGTCTGTTGAAACATATTTGACAGGCAATCCAATCAATAACTAGATTCTTTTCCTTTAGCTCCTCTACGTCATATTCTTTCGG
>QANT01001064.1:0-15086 GCA_003254885.1 Purshia tridentata
CTACATACATAAATTCTTACCACATGAGCATATGTTTTCTTTCTTTAATTTAGTGTGGGCCCTTGTATTTTGCTAAAGTGTTATGCATTTGTTTATGTTACTGTCGCTTTACAGTTTTCTTTTCTTAATCGTGTCTATTGGACTATTATGTTAATATGTTTATTGTTCTTCCAACATTTTTCTTTCATTAATAAAATTTGTGTACAATTTGTTTTTCTTGTAGTCCACACGTGATCCAATTGATAATAATAATAAATAAAAAATTATTCACTTTATAAGTTTAGATCTCGGGTTTTGGACAGAAACCATATTCTAAACCCTAAACCCCACTTCTAAACTCTAAACCTCGTTTATATGTCATGCACTCTATTTTTATACCCTACATCACAATTCTATATCCTAAATTAAATGAAGTGTAACATCATAAGTTTACACTCATAAATAATGAAAAAGGATAAAATTAGTATTTTTTAATACATTAACATAAATGACATCATCAAGTAAATTGAGCTTAGTGATTAAAGTGAAATATAATTTTAAAACTAATGAACCTTTTCAAGAAAAGAAAATTTATATTAACCATTATGTAATTTTAAAATATCTAATAATTTAAATATAATTTGCTATATTTTGTGTGTTATGAGTCCATATTTTGTATTAATCTTTTATCTACATGGCAGTCTTAGAAAACCAAAAAAAGGGCCCACCCATAGGGCACTGCATTAGTTTTTTCTAGCAGTTGGACTAATAGATTTGACAGAACAGAATATTTTACAACAATATTTAAAGTTTGAGTTTTAGTCTAGAGAGCACTAGGAAATAGACTATTTCTCAGGACGCGTAGCGCATATAAGCCTTAAAAAATTATCATTTGCCAAAGGAAGTAACGTACCAATGACCACATCTTCGCACTAAAACAATGACCAATCCTTTTCTTTCTTTTGTGTTTTGCTTTTTCAAAAGTCCAGAATCCTCAGATGAGTAGATAACAAGAATAATAAACAAAACCGAGTTAGACTTGTACTCGCCTCCATATCGCATCTCCAACTCCAACACGTACTCTCCTTCTTCCTATAATTATTTATTCCAGAGATCAAAATCATACAAAACCCACATGGTCTGGAAATCCGCAAAGCCTTACAGCCGTCACCCTTTTCATTTTGACGGTACTTCTTCAGCTTCAAGCCTTCAAACTCTCCCTTTTTCTTTTTGTTTCTGTTTTTCTTGTTCTCACTCTCAATGAAAACTCTACTTTAAAACGTTGTTGTAGAGTTGAAGCCCAAGTTTTGTTTCCCAACAACAAAGAAAAAGAAGAGCACAATAAGAGCAATGGGACCCCGAGCGAGGCTGCCAGGTGTGGATGTGAAATTGCAGAGGCTTCTAGATGCTAACATGGATGAAGCTCCCGCCCGAAGGCGGACTCGTGAGGCCTTTAAGGAGATTCAGCTCAGTATTGACCATATTTTATTCAAGGTAATATTGCTTTTGCTTTCATTCCATTGCTTATTGTGTTGCATGGGGTTGTTTTGTTTGTTTATGGTATCGAGAAATTTGAACTTTTGGGCTGTTTTTGAGTTCGATGGAGTTGTGATTTGCGAGATTGCAGTTGGGTAATGTAGTGGGTTGATGATGGTTGACACTGCGGCTTTTATGGGTCAGGGTTTATGGGAATGAGAGGTTAGTTCAGGAATGCTTTGTTGTTAATAGAGAAGTTGATGAACAATGTTGGACATTAAATTGACATAAACTATTGTTGTTTAAGAAATTTTTGTCCTAAGCTGCGTTTACTTTATTCCTGCAGTCCACACACAGCCACACAAATAGATACTCAAACTGACTATGCATTTTTTTCTTCTTTAGTTGTAGTCATGTTTCTGAGATACTAGTTCAAGATGTTTTATAATTGATATGGGTTACAAACTTTCTTGTAGTCTTTTGATTATATACTTGAAATAGTTGCTCAGTAATATTCATTGCTTTGTGGTTGGTTTTTGTGCAGACACCAACTGATGGATTGAAAATGAAGGAGGTAAGAGCTCTTTATTATAGTAATCAATTTTTATTTTTATTTTTATTGGTATTGTTTCTTCAAAATAGCTGTTATGCATCATACTAGGATAAGGTGGTCATAAGCATTGGGGTTCCCTCTGTAGATTTTCAAAGTTTCTACACTCTACTTTTCATTTGAAGATGGTCACAGCATATTCTATGGTGCAGTCATATGAGGTGAATTCTAGGGGATTGGAGATCTTCTCCAAGAGTTGGCTACCAGAAACATCTCGCCCCAAAGCAATAGTGTGTTACTGTCATGGTTATGGAGATACTTGCACTTTTTTCTTTGAAGGCATGTAACCTATCACAGGATAATAGTGTTGACCAAATTGCAGTGCTAGACATGCTCTGTAGTGGAACCTAATCATTCCATACTATCTGCAGGAATTGCGAGGAAGTTGGCATCATATGGATATGGAGTTTTTGCAATGGATTACCCTGGATTTGGTCTTTCAGAAGGTCTTCATTGCCATATTCCCAGCTTTGACAGGCTTGTAGATGATGTTATTGAGCATTACTCCAAAGTCAAAGGTGTGCTAAAATAGTTATTTAACCTTCCTGCTAGAAATTTTGAGTGTGAAAACTTTTTTCTGAAACTAAAGACTAGGATATTTAGACAGGGGATTGATTGACATCTTTGTGCAGTCAATGAGTTAGCTGACCATCTTGGTTTGGAAATGAGAAACATGCACTTGAAAAATCTTAAGTGTAGGTTGAACTCTAAGCATTATTTGTAGCCTGTACGCATCTATTAACTTTACCAAGCTGCCTTGACCAATTTGGGATAGTAATGTGATAATTACCAGTATAGCAA
This sequence comes from Purshia tridentata, assembly GCA_003254885.1. Classification (NCBI taxonomy): domain Eukaryota; kingdom Viridiplantae; phylum Streptophyta; class Magnoliopsida; order Rosales; family Rosaceae; genus Purshia; species Purshia tridentata. Next base: position 2,867 of record QANT01001064.1, read on the forward strand.
GGCAGAGTTGAAGACTATTTTGTAAACTTTTAAGAATCTAGAAGAAGAGTTGCAATAGTGGTTAGTTTAAACCATACATGAGGGCCATAGATTTTGGAAACTTAATTAAAAGTTTTCCATTCTATGGCCTCTTTTTTATCCTTATTTCTGGGTCCCTGTTTGCTTTACTTTAGTAATATTTTAGAGGATTGAGGCAAGGAGATCCTCTTGATGGCCTTTCTTTCTGGTCATAAGAAACCTTAGTTCACTGATACTTGAGGAAAATGTAATATACGATGGGTTTTGAAAGTTTTATCTGCCCTCATCAATATATGGAAATCTGTGAGTTACCTAGATTTTAGGTTTTATCTTGCCTTCCATTTACTTGCAAGTATTTCCTGGGGTAAATTGTCTTAAGTGGACCCAGTGCTTGAACAGTGAAGAGGAAGTCTGCTATTTGGAAGAGTTGATTTGGGAGTTTAAGCAACAATGGAGAATAGAGGAAAAGGGGGCGAGAGATTCATGCTGAAAAAGGCTAGGGAGAATTAAATAGTTCACTTGATCGTTAACTTTCTGTATTGTAAATTTGTAAGCCCAGTCAAGATAAAAGAAGAATAATACCCTTAATAATGAAAACTAAAAATGCCAACACTCCACTTCAAGCTGGTACTTATATATTACACACACCCAGCTTGCATAAAATTGAATAAAAGACTTTTACTTGAGATTCCCTTTGTCAAAAAATCAGCCCATTGTTCTCCTGTCTTGATATATGGTGTGAAAATAATGCCTGCATAGTTTCTTCCTGATAAAGTTCTTCTCATTTAACTATGCTTGATCCCATCGTGTTGAACTAGATTGTGAGCAGTATTGTTGCAGCTTTGTTATCACAATAAAGTCTCATAGGAATACCATATTCAAAATCCATATCCTTGAGAAATATTAATTCACATATTCACATATTCCATGAGCCAGATCCTAAATTTTTCTTCTGCACTTCATCTTGCAACCACTGACTATTGCTTACTTTTTGAGCTAACAAGGTTACCTTCAATAAGTGTATAGCAGCATGAGGTAGATCTTCTATCTCAATCAACCTATCTATATGCTTCCACTTTTTCAGTGTTCATGTTTAGAAGAGAAACTTTCTTTCTAGGAGCATAATTCAAATATCTTAAAATAAAAAAAAACTGCCTCTAGATGTGGAGAATGGAGTAGATGCATACATATGCTAATGCCCTCTCTCATGTGTAGCCGCAATGTGGAGAGACAGAGAGAAACATATAAGTGCAGTCCCAACTTGCACCTTGCAAATTAACAAAAAATTTGGAGAATGGGGATTGGAGGTTCCAAATCCAGGACCTCTTGCAACCAAAGATTTGATACCATGTTAGACAACCAGTAGACCCCAAAATTTTAAGCTAATAGGGAGTGAGCCAACAATGTAATTATAAAGCCAACGGTAGAAAATTAAAAATTTTCAACTATATGTGATAGTGAAATGTGGATGACAGATACAATGAGTTTTCTTTATCAGAGGATGAGTGGAATCAGATTATGTTTATGTGACTATTTTTTTCAGGGAATTAAACAAAAGATGCCACCATAATCTTGTTCTTGGTGGCAAATTCCCCAAATGAGCCAATTAAACAAAACATTTATAGTCACTTCTGAAATTTTTCAGTTACCAGATGAAGCAACTTTGATGGGAAGTTAACCTTTTTTTTTTTAAGTGATAAGAAAAATCAAATTACTCCCTCATGGGCCCCATCCAACCCTCCCTAACCGAAAAAGATAAAAGTGATAAACATAATTTCTGGGGAATTCGTTTCCTGACATACTATACCTCTTTTCACCTACTTAATCTTATGTACTCTACATCTGAAATCGTAAATTAAATTTCTTGGTTGGGGGAAGGAGCTTATGCTTTATCGTTGTCGTCCGAATTTATGACCAAGTGACAGTTTATAACTAAAGCATCTGTAAACAATTTACTATGTTCTATATAATATGTTTGTCTCTTCTTTGAACAAGAACATAGAAAAAATCACAACTTCATTGCTACTCTTAATATTTAAGTTGATTTGGACTGCAGAGAACCCTGAGTTCCATACTCTCCCAAGCTTTCTCTTTGGACAGTCCATGGGTGGAGCTGTAGCACTGAAGGTTCACCTAAAACAACCTAGTGCATGGAATGGCGCAATACTAGTTGCACCAATGTGCAAAGTAATTTCTCTAACCCAATTGTGTTAGAATAACTGCTTTTTCTTTGTTTTTTACCTTCTTTTAACCGAAAAGGTTTGTTGTTTTTTGTTTTTGTAGATTGCAGATGATATGGTTCCGCCGAGGCTACTACAACAAATCCTGATTGGTATTTCTAAGTTCCTTCCAAGGCAAAAATTAGTTCCACAAAAGAATCTGGCGGAAGCAGCATTTAAAGACTTGAACAAAAGAAAATTGGTTTGTCTTTTTTTTTAACGAATCATTTTTAGCTTTCTCTACTTTATCTACCTCTTTTTTTTTTTCCCCTAATCATATCTTATAATTCATGCCTCTTTGATTTTAGTCTTCTCTTTGAAGTTGTGGCTGAAAACTAGTATCCTTTTCGTCAATTCAGGCTGCCTATAATGTTATTGCTTACAAGGATAAACCGCGCCTGCAGACTGCTGTAGAAATGCTCCGAACAACTCAAGAAATAGAGCGCCGATTGGAAGAAGTATGCAATTCCATGACTTCCCTTTTATTAAAGTAGAAATTTCTTTGATTGCATTGAATTCTGTTCAGTCTGTTTTGCATGCAACTTTTCCTTTAACATGTGGCATCTATTGTTGGGTGTTTTTAAATCTTTCTTCTTTGTTCTATGAGTCTGAGAACAGTTCAGACAACTACATAACTAGATGGGAATTGCTATCAACTTAATCCACAACTGTGTTGGTCTATCTGAATTTGAAGTAGCTTAAAGCAAGTACAGTTTAAATGGATTTCAAATGCAGAGGAGAAATGAAAATGATTCCAAGATGTATCCGATATAACCTACATCTATTGTAAATTATGACTAGTGATATAGAGTAGAACAAGACAACTACACCACAACCCACAGACATCTATGACCTTTTTTTTTAATTTTTTATATCCAGTTTTAAGTAATTTATTTGGCTCAGCGTTGCTCTGTGAAGTTCAAGTTGTCTTTTCAGCAAATAAATGGGGTATTCTACGTGCAGAATACTTTAAATTTTTACTGTAGCAAAATGCTTACCCTATATAATACTGCTCAGTTTTCTCTATGGTTTTGAGGAAATTTTTTAAGAGGTTCCCGTTAAAATGTTACTCTGATTTAAGGTCTATCTTGGTCTTTTGATATGTATATCAGTGAATGCATAGGAATGCAGCTTTGAGTTTTTTGGAATTTTCAGAAATTATGTTTTACCAGAAAATTTAAGTTGGTTTCAGTATAATCTACAAACAGCAGTAAATAGAAATGTAACTTTATCTATGTTTCTTACAATGATTATCTTTGCAGGTCTCTCTTCCATTATTAGTCCTTCATGGAGAGTCTGATACTGTAACTGATCCATCTGTAAGTAAGGCCCTGTATGAGAAAGCAAGCAGCTCCGACAAGAAGTGCATCCTTTACCAGGATGCATACCATTCCCTTCTGGAGGGTGAGCCAGATGAAATGATAATTCGAGTTTTTGATGACATCGTTTCGTGGCTCAATGACCACACCACACAAATTACAGGTAAATAATTGCTGTGTGAATTTGTGGATGTGTTTTAGAGACGGGTAGGAAAAAAGAGAGAAAAAAAAGAAGAAAAAGAAAATAAAGGAGCATTGATTGATGTATTATTTAAGACAACAATTTAAATAAATTATAGGTTGCAAAGCCTTTTCATTGTGGACCTTTTGAAATTTAAGATTTTGCTATGATTTCATCTTTTTTTCCATTCCCATAATGGAAGATTATAGTTATAACTTACGGTTGAAACAAGTAAAAATAAGTGCAATATGCAATCCAAATCCTAGAGACATACATGCAAAACTTAATTTGTTTAATTCACTCATTTATATCAACCAACAAAACTCATAAAGAACAACTCAGCTTTTAATGGACATTAATTTAGCATAAGAAAAATCACTGTGAAGCAAAACCATTAGCTGTTCTACTTGTTTTTAGTCGATTCACAAAGTCCTCACAATACACTTTCTCGACAAATAGAGATGACTAAGAGAGTGAAATTTTTTAACCTAACTAAGAACTCCATGTGATAGTAAGATGCTCATGTAAGTTACTATGCAATGTATTGTAAACAACAGAGCCACAAGATCTGTCAATGCTAGCTAAGTATATTCACTTTAAATCATACAAACTTATTATGCACTTATTAGACATTATCAAATTCTATTTATGAAAATTGTAAATAATTAATAAAATAAATTTGCACACATTCAAAATTTTATATTTTGCTCACATTTTTTTGAGGAACTTACAAAAATGGTTCACTAATTATTCTTTATGTCTCGTTTTGGTACACAAATTTTTCTAAGTTTTATATTGATCCCGTAATTGTTTCTTTGTTACATTTTGATCCAAATTGGAAAATTTTATCCCTCAAAGTCAACTCATTAGTACAAAATTGAGGGGCAAACGCTTTGGACCAAAACGGAACTTTCAAACAATTCATAGACCAATATGGCACTTAAAAAAATTTGTGGATCAAAACGAGACTTAGTGAATAATAAGTGGACTATTTGTGTAATTAACACCATTTTTTTATAATTTCTCCCAAATTTATACATTTACATATATTTTCACGTTTTTGAATCCTCGATATATCCGGTGACACCAACATTTGATAACTCGAGTAAGATGACCTAGCAGTGTGGCCCCTGTTGCCCCTGCCCCAGCCCTGGCCCCTGCATATTGCCCTCTGCTCTTTTCCTCAGACTTGGTTTTGGTCCTTTATTGCATAACCAGGAAAACGTCTTACAAAATTTAAGAATCTTCAAATCCATAATTGCTTGTTCCCGTCCTTGCTTATTGTCACTACTCACCTTTATGCCAACCCTCTGCACATTTTTCTCTATGAGAAAAAGAAATAAGAGAAATTAGTTTAATTATCTTACAACAAATCTACAATTACTCTAGGCTAATATATAGTTCTTATGTGAATGTGATTGAAGCACTTAAATTTATAATCCAATTTGATAAGGCCAATGTGTTTCCAATAGAAATCAACTTGGTTTCATAACTTATGGAACCAATTTTCCATGTGCTAAATAAAATGTTAATCATAATTAACATAACGTGCTTAGTGTTAAACAACCTGCGATTTTTTACGGACTGAGTCAACCATATGTATTATTTCTTACGCTTTAAATTAATTGATGTAACAAATTAACATAACATAGCTAGCAAGAATCTCACTAGTTCGTGTAGCTTCATACAGCTGATAATTTGCAGAAGCTTCAGAGGAATTGAGAAATACAAGTACAACGCCAATGATTAGGCCTATGACAATAAAAGCCTTTGCGAAGTTCATGTTTTATTGCAAAACAAAAGAGTTGAATTGAAGAGAAAGACAATGGAAAACACTTTTTGTTTTGTAGATTTTTAACCAAAGTACTGATTGAGGGAATAAAGCTGGGTGGCTCTCTCCATATATAAGAACTTTAAAAGAGAGTTAAATTTAATTCTAGTGCAAAACCAATTGAAAAGTTTTATCTTATTTTTTATTTTTTACGAGGCACCGATTCATAAAATTCACCTTCTAAAATAACCTTTGGTAATCTTGAAAAATGTTGGATAACGACTAAATATTTCATCAATCCAATTAATTAATAGAATAGTTGAATTAAAAGTCCTTTTATTAAATAAAATGAGGTCGAGGACTGGCTAGGCCCTTTGGTCTAATAGCCTTGTGTTGTAACCTCTTCTATAATTAAATATTGTGAGGTATTTTTATTTAAAAAAATAAAATTGCCTGGTGCTCTCCAATTGCATTTTTATTTATCACTCGATTTTTTATTTGAATCTTAATATTTGTGGGGTTGATTAGGTTATTTTATAATGTATTTTAAGATATTTATTGGTTAAACGTTTAAACTTAGAGTTTTTTTAAGATAATATAATGTAGTTGCAATGTTGTATCTAGGGGTGGAATCGATTCGGTTACCCAAACCGATATGCCAAAATCGACTACCGATCAATGGTGGTCGGAATTGGCAGTTTTGGAATTGATATGAAACTTTTGAAAGTCATTTACCAACTGTTTTGGTATTGGTCGGTAGCAGCCCGGCCTGCTAACAAGCTTTGTCAATTCGATGAGAGGTGATGGAGGTGGTGTCGTGGTGGTGCTAGATGGTGTTGGTGGTGCTGGGTGGTTGGTGACTAGCGGAGGAGCCACTACAACAATAAAGTTAATAGACGGCGGATAATCATCGTCGTCTATTTTAGGACTTTATCGTTGTCTAGGTGACTATAGTCTATTGAGGTATAAATACACAATGGTATTTAACCATTGTCTTGTTAGACATTACACAATGGTGTTATACATGTAAAACTGTTGTATATATACACTAGAAAAATAATGGGTTAGATGTAACTGTGGTTAAGCATTGATAAAGATGATGTTTTTTCTATTATATCTGTTGTTTAACTAGATGTTATACAACGGTTTGTGTCACTAATGTCATGTCTTAAAAGCCTGTAGTGAGATGCTACCCAAGACATTAGGTATTTATAAAAAACCATTGTGTGTGCTATGAATTAACCTTATGTTGCGTCATCTAGAACTTTTTCAAACAACGAGTATTTGTTGGAAAACCTTTGTATGCATACATTCTTCACAATGGTTTTTAGCTGATACCTTTGTACCTTTTTTGATTAGACATTGGTTTTAATATTTGAACCATTGTTAGTTATAGGTAAATGTACAACAATTTTTATAGCGAATCTGTTGTATTATTTGCATGGTGATCTGATGTTTTATATGAGCTATTTAGGTGCTTGGCGGAATGTCTCTATGCAATTATGAGCAAATACCCTGTTAATGAGTTTTAAGTACAACCATTCTTCAAAATTGTTTCTAACAAATATATATTCACAAAATACCCTAAACTCAAGTTCTAAAGTAGTCTGTGATTAATAATAAAGACTTTGGAATTTATGAAGTACTAATAAATCAAGAAAGTTAAGTACTTGTATCTTACTACCTTAAAGCTATGCCATACAAAAAATATGCCATTTACAGCTCATGTACAATTCCCATTTCCACATATATATCAGAATATTGCTGCCACTAACCTAATCTAGCAAACAGCCTAATCACATCACCATGGCTAATCTAGCAAAGTAAGATCCATATATACCCCAAGCTGATCTACTCCAAGTTTATCTAGCTAGCTAATTAAACACATTGGCCTTCAAAAAAGAGGCCAAAAACATTGTTATATATGCAAAAATTCACTAAGCATGTAGTCTACATATACTGCCCCACAAAGTCTTTCCATTCATCGCATTTCATCGATATATTCTTGTGTGTAAGTGTTGTCCTTCCTCCTCTCCCACTAAAACAAGTCAGCAATAGGTCTTTTATAATAAAAACATGCATATTCAACTTCCAAACATAATTCACCAGCAACAGTCCATGCATCCAGTGAACTTTTTCCATTTGAACAAGACCAAGGCTTATACTAATCACATGCTATAACACAATTACAATTAAAATTAATGCTTGTCTTGATTAAAAAAAAAGGGTAAATGAAATCTAAAAATAATGAGATAAAAAGAAAGAAAAAAAGTGGGAAAAATATGTCTCTAAATATTGGGTTGTTACTCCATCATTTCTTTAATCTATTCACTTGTCTAATTGGGAATCATCTAAGCATGTTGGTGGTGATGAGGTTGCTAGAGGTCCGAGATCGATGGTGGTAGGTGGTGGGTTGGTGGTTGATGGTGGTCGAGGAAGTGAAGGTGATGGAGGTGGTGGTGTTGGAACGTTGGTGGAGGTGAGGAGATTGATGGGGTATTCGGGTTGGTGAACTTGGTAGTGATAACTATTTTTGTAGAACTGGTTTCTGGAGACAAAGAGTGAGAGGTTCAAGAGATTGAGAGAGAGAATGAGAGTTGAGAGATATAGATGAGATGAGATGGCTGATGCTAGCGAGTATTCGGTGAAGCTAGCGAGCTCTTGGTGAATACGCGAGCGCTCAGTTTAATATTGTTAATCATTGGTTAGGGATACCAAAAACCGTTCCGAAACGATTCCCTTCGATTTGGTAGTATAACCGATATCAAGATTTACAAAAAAAAATAAAAAATTGAACTAAGCGGTTTGGTTTGGTTCGACTGGTCGGTTGGTCAATTTTTTGGGTAAAAATCTCACACCTAGTTGTATGATTGTATCTTATGCAATAAAATTGCAGATACAATTAATAAACACAAATGTAGCTGGTGAGCACTCGATGATAAAGTTTGCTCTAAAACTTAATAATATAACTAGATATCCTTCTAAGTACGTAAATTAGTAATTTTTACCTGGATATTAAAAGACCCCTAATTAAGCCCGTCAAAAAAGATATTAATTAGCCCTTAAAGCCGTAAACGAACCAATGAGAAGGATCTTCATGCAAAATACATTATATATAATATCGGATTTTCTTTTAGCCAATAGATAGAGACAATAAAAGAAATTTATTTAGAGTGCATATATTCACGTAGTTAGGTTTGTTTGAGAGCACGAAATATCACTTAATTATTTGATCGATAAAGAAACCTCTCGCAGTCTTGAAATGATGACATGATCATACAGATAATTCTATTCTATTGTTGTGAGTCTTCAATATTTCTTAAGGGGATTCATTTTTATAAGAATATATAAAATTCATTTGCACGTGGATCTCACAATGCAATCCAATTGAAAGTGCTAATAGTTTCTAACACTTTTTCCAAACTTACATAGTATAAATTCATTCGGCACTATTTATTTTTTTTTAATTTTTAATTTTTAATTTTTTTCTTATAGATTGAGTCCAATTTATAAATGTCATGTGAGTTGCGAAAGTCTAATTGGGAAAAAGTAGTGGGGCAAATAGCGTCTTCAAAATCCAATTATTCAAGTTTGTTGGTCCATTTGACTAGGCAATTAATCTTTAATTTTTTATATAATTAATTTCTTTTAACTAATTATATAGTTTATTGGCCCAATTAATTAACAACTTAATTAATAAAACCAATAGCCCAATTAATTTACTTAACTACTTAATTAATAAAACCTATTTGCCCAAAATTAATTAACCACTTAATTAGTTAATAAACCCATCAACAATTAATTAACCTTTTAATTAATTTTTTTCAAGCTCATTTCTAATATCATCTCACACCTATTGGCGTGTGATCTGTTAGGTTCCAATTGAATTCGGCAGTGGATTTAGGACATCTTCCTAAACTAACCCAATTCAAGTAAAATTATCATTTTACCCTAATTAGGTCTCCACAAGCCATGATTGACACCTAACAACGTGTTATGGCTATTTGGATTAACAGGAAGTCAGGAAGGGATAAGAACCTATTCTATCCTGATTGCTTGGAGAAGAACCTATTCTATCTTGATTGCCCACTGTACAGTCTTTCTATCATCCTATGATCATTAATCATGGTCGGGTACGGAATTTTGGCAACCCTAGCATGATCCTTGAGGTCCAACACTTATGTATAGATTCCATTTGATCAAGGAAGCTTGTTTTCATGATCTAATACTCTGGCTAAAGATTCCTAAATCTAGACATTTGTCGCCTCTTGGAACATCTATCCTATTACTAGGAGTGATAGATCCTTTATTGAACACATAAATGTCCCCATATGTCAGTGACTATACTATAGGAGTTTAGCCTTATGATACAATCAAAGCATAGCAATCGAGCGCACATGACAACTGTGGCATCTCAAGTCTAGGAACCATTTATATTATCAAGACTTAATGACTAAAACGGTTGTTAGCTTTTTATTAAGTTGCTCAGTAGTTAGAATAAATTAAAGCGCTCATATATATATAGGGATAGTCCTTCTCTAAAGAGAATGATTGCAATTTTCAAAATTTGTGGACATCGACACAGTAAATAGATAGCATGTCGACACAAAATTCTAAAACTTATTGCAGCACATCACAACTTGCTTTAGCACATCATCTGTGTCGACCCTATGTCTATACTATGTCGGCGTCCGCAAAATTTAAAAAGTGCAGTCATCCTCACCTGAGAAAATCTCTATATAGGGATATCTATTGTGGAAAACTTATCTATTGTGATTAAGCTCCATAAATAGACATAAGTTTTTGTAGTTCAAAAGATATATGGTTCAAACTAATCATGATATGATTAGAAATGTGTTGAGTTTGGTTCAATTATTTAACACGAATATACAAACATGACTCACTAACACAAATTGTCACCCCTAGAAGAACATAGTAATTTCTGTAAACACTTGAAATAATCACAATTTATTATTTGAATAAATAAAAGATTTTCGATTTAATTAATTTTTGCAGAACTGATCCTTGAATGTAGATTTATATTTAAAAATAAATGGCTCCAATTATCAAACTATAAGGAATGAATCACACAAAAATTCAATTTCTTATATATCTTTAAATTAGGAATCCCTTGTTAAAAGGCTTATATATATATTTATTATAAAATATATGGGAAAATCACTTAATACATCAGCAACAGAATTTCCTTTCCTGATTCATGTTTAACAATTCTTGTGAATATAATACTATGTTTTATTTGATTACTTTTTTATTAAAACGAAAAGCAATTTCTTTTTCCCTAACGTTTAACCCTTCATTTATTTTTTACTTAATAAAGAGAAAAAATCGCTATTAATTTCTCTAATGCAATTTATTACGTACATATTTACTTCGTTTTTTCAATCAACTATTGTTTAAGATATTTGAACTCAGTATCTCCTTCAACAAGGAGACTGGATATCATCCGCTTGAGCCAATAATTATTGACTGACATTATTTTAACATTTTTATTTCACTTTATAATTTTAATTGTTTTACATGATATGAGAGGCTACCATATGAAAATAGATCCGCATCTTCTATTAATATTTGAGTATTTTTTTCCTTGAAAATCGAATAATTTGAATAAACTAAACATCGAATGAGTTACATCTTGTGTTTATGTCAAAAGGTTTTTTTTTAATCAGCCCAACCCTAATTCATCTAATTTCATATATCATCATGCTAAGATCATCTACTATTTTTAAACATTTTCTTGGAAAAAGTAACTTGTACTCAACATTATCCATATATATTCAATTTAAAATGTTCCTTTCATGAATCTTCCTATGTTTTCAAGAATTTTGTTTTTTTTTTTTTTCAGTGAAACGGGTTGGGCCTGGTCCAATGTATTCAAGAATGTTTCTTATATATATAAAAAGGTGATTTATAGGCCGGTCCAATTTTTTCTCCTTTCTTAGACTAATACTTTAATACTTTTTTATTTTTGACTAAGGTCCAAAAATATTATCTAAATGTTTTTAATTTAAAAAATATGTAATATTNATTTATAGGTCGGTCCAATTTTTTTTCCTCTCTTAGACTAATACCTTAATACTTTTTTATTTTTGACTACCAAAAATATTATCTAGATGTTTTTAATTTAAAAAATATGTAATATTATCCTCAAATTAATGATATGTAAATCTTAATATTATCCTAATATTATTATAATATTATTCTAATTGTATATTACTTTAATATTATAATATTATATTATATATCCTAATTAATATTATCATATTATTCTATAGTTAATTATAAGATTTAACTGTACCAAGCGAACGATTGATTTTGGTTTATAAATACATTTCAAAATTATAAGATTTAACTGTACCAAACAAACGATTGATTTTGGTTTATAAATACATTTCAATTGTACCAATCAATCCATCGGCTATGGTTTGTCGGCTTTTATGTTATGGTTTAGCTCTAGAATTTTGGGCTTCGCCCAAAATCCCAGAGCTAAACCCTAACATAACGCCTCTATCGAACACATTCTATACCCTAGAAGGGGATGAGATGAAAAGATGAGATTTACCCTCAAAACTCAGGAAATGAAGCAGCTCGAATATATATATATATATATCAACCCAGATATTAGTACAATTGAAATCTACCTATATATTTTTTTTTAGTTTTTCTCTTACTTGTTTGATTATTTTTTATGAGT